>JALRMF010000427.1:0-39196 GCA_026120015.1 Dendrostoma leiphaemia | reverse complement strand
AGCTTATATTATATTATATTTATAATATTAAAGAATATAATTATAACTTATTTTTAAATTAAGATTAGAAGATAATTAGTCTTTATATTAATTATACTTTATCTATAAGTTACTGCCTATCTTTCTATAGTGCTAAGTTAATAAAGTTTTTCCTTTTATTTCTATATAATTTAGTCTTTGTTAATAATGTCTAGAGATATAAAGTTTCTTTAAGCGCTATTGTTTAATAATGTGCTGTAGTTTTTTTTGTTAATCTTTACTTTAAGGATAATATATATATAATTAGCGTTGTTTATTGTATATAGAAACCATAGAGGTTTTAATTATCTATTATTTCTTATAGGCAATCTTATTTTTTTAAGTGCTATTTGTTGATATATTCTAGTAAATTTTATAAAAGCTAATTGCCTTTTTATTAGTGTTAATTATAGGTTTTTTATTTTATATAAATTATATAGCTGATAGTAGTGCATTGCTCTTATATAGTCTTCTTATTAATATATGCTTTTAGGCAATCTTTAGGTAGGCTAACGTATGCATTATAATATTATCTATTAAAAACTTTATAAAATTATAGCTATAATTCTTTAACTGCTTAAATGATTTAGTTAAATTTTTATGCTAAAAACCATTTATGTTTAATTTTGTTAATAAAGTGTGTTTTATAGCTATAGTATATATAGAAGATTTATTTAAGTTTGTGGTAGTTTTTATAAAGAGGGCTGATTTGTAGGTTTTTATATTTTATTACTATTGCTTTTTGCAAAGGCGTATAGGTAAAGAGTTTTTATAGGCTGATTTTATATATAAGGTGTTTAACCTTAATACTTTTTATAATGCATTTTTAGTTTAGTATAGCAGGTTTTAGTAAGTTATCTAATTAATAGTTTTGCTTTATAAGCTGTTGCATAATAGTCTTACTTTCCTCTTATTGTTTAGTTGTATATAAGATTATTAGGTTGTTAAAGTTATTATTTATTTCTTTAAGAGTATAGTTGAGTGGGTTTAAAGAATAATCTAAGTTGCTGTTTTAAATAATAGTATTATAGAATAGTTTGCGTTTTCTTAAAGCTAATTGTTGTGACTTTTTAGGCTTTTAGGAAAACTATTTTGCAGATTTCTTTGCTAAAAAGTGTAATACGCAGCTATTATTATAATAGAAAGCCTAGTAAAGGGTTTTATAGTTAACAAAGTCTATTATTTGTTTTAAAAAGGGTAGGTTTTAAGGATGTTATTCTAGTTTAAGTGATTTTTTAAATTGTTGTATCTTAGTATAAAAGTGTATATTGTTGGTAAAGTGTATTTTTTTAAGTATGTTAAGTTATTGTTGTCTTTTAGAGATAAGTTTTTATAGCTTTTTTAATTGGCAGCATTCTTATGCAAAATGTTTTTTTTTACTATAGTTAAAGCATTTGCTTAATGGCTTTTTGTTAGCAGCTTTTAATTTTATAAAGCCTAAGTATATTATTTTGCTGATAATTATGCTATTGTTAGATTATTATTATAGTTAGTAATGCTTGCTAGTATTAGCTTATAGGCAAAACTTTTATAGTGCACTATTGCCTTTCTTATTGTATTTTTATTGTTATTTATATAAATAATTATTGATTTATATAGTTATAGCAATGTATTAAGCAAATCTTTTAGGTTAGTTTTGTTTAGATAGCTTGTCTTTAATTTTGTTTTTTAGTTTTTTATAAAACTAGGATATTATTAGCTTATTTTTTTATTTTAGATGTGCTAAAATTTAATAGAAATTAATAGCGTATTTTAAAGCTAACTTAGTTTATTATAGCTTATAGAGTTATTGTTTTATAGTGCGCTTTTTATTAGGGTTATTAAAAGTTTTTTTAAAAGGTTTTTTATAGTTTTTATAGCTGTTAAAAGTTTTTATAGTTGTATTGTTTTAATTTTAATTATTGTTTTCTAGGTAGTCTCTTAAGATTGGTTTAAATTATTTAGCGGCGTTTTTTTTAAGGCAAGTGCTAAAGAAGAGGATTTTTTCTTTGTTTTTGGTAAATTAATTAGCGTTGTATTTAAAGTAGGCGCGATTATAAGTAAAAAAGCTTTGGAGGGTTTTTTTAGTGCTATTGTAAAGTTTTAGTTTGTTTATCTTATAGGATTTGCTTTTTTAAATAGCTTAAAGGCGGGTGATTTTTTAATTAAGGTAGCTAACTTGTTTAATTATCTAAGCTATAATAAGGTTGCTGTTATTTTTAACATTGGATAAGGTAAGAGTTTAGGGAGCTATTATATCTTTGTATTATTTAGTTAGTATATACTAAGCTATTTTAGATAAGAGTTGTTAAAATGTAATAATTACTATTGGGTTTTATAGGTTTTTAGAGTATTAAAGGGTTTATGTTAGCAGAGATAGTTAAAAGAGTATATTAATTATAGTATAAAAACATTATTATTTTATATTTAGCAAATAATTATTAGCAATATAGCTATTTAAGGGTAAATACTTAGATTAACAATTAAAGAGCTATTTACTAAGTTTATCTAATGATAGGAAATGTGTTTAAAGATATATTTAGCTTTTTAGTCTTAGATTATTTGGCTTATTTGGCTTATAGCTATAATCCTAATGATCTAATAATCCAGCCTACTTAGATTATTGCTAAGTTACTTATAATTTTAATGATCTAGAGATTATGTAACTGCTGTTGACTTATTTTAGTTTAATGGAATGAGTGGTTTGTTTGTATAAGCGGAGTATGGGAATTGCGGCGGCGGAGGTTTCTTTTTCTGCAACCCTTTCTGCATGCTGATCTGTCCCATCCATCGTAGGTTATAATAAAATTGTTAAAGTTAGTTTTATTTAAATAGCTTATTTTTAACTTTATTCTTTTGTTTTTTATAAAACTAAAATATTATTAGCTTATTCTTTTATCTTAAGTATGCTAAAACTTAATAAAAATTAGTAATATATTTTAAAGCTAACTTAGTTTACTATAGCTTATAAAGTTCTTGTTTTATAGTGCGCTTTTTATTAAGGTTGCTAAAAGTTTCTTTAAAAGGTTCCTTATAGTTTTTATAGCTGCTAAAAGCTTATATAATTATATTATTTTATTCTTTATAATTATTTTTAAGTAGTCTTTTAAGATTAGTTAAAACTATTTAGCGGTATTATTTTTAAAGCAAATGCTAGAGAAAAGGATTTTCTCTTTGTTTTTAGTAAACTAATTAGCATTATGCTTAAATTAAGCGTAATTATAAGTAAAAAAGCCTTAAAAGGTTTCTTTAGTGTTATTATAAGGTTTTAGTTTATTTATTTTATAAAATTTGCCTTTTTAAATAGCCTAAAGGCAAGCAATTTCATAACTAAAGTAGTTAACATGCTTAATTATCTAAGCTATAATAAAGTTGCTATTATTTTTAATATTAAATAAAGTAAGAGTTTAAAGAGCTATTATATTTTTTTATTATTTAATTAATATACACTAAGCTATTTTAAATAAAAGTTGTTAAAATATAATAATTACTGCTAAGCTTTATAAGTTTTTAAAGTGCTAAAGGGTTTATATTAGCAAAAGTAGTTAAAAAAGTATACTAATTATAGTTTAAAAATATAATTGTTTTATAGCTAGTAAATAATTACTAGCAATAAAGCTATTTAAAGGTAAATATTTAAAATAACAACTAAAGAGCTATTTATTAAATTTATCTAATAATAGAAAATATGTTTAAATATATATCTAGCTTTTTAGTATAAATAGCTAAAATAGCTATTTATAATAGCTAGCCTTAGATAGCCTGCGACGCTTTATAGCTATCTACTTTACTAACGCTCTATAGCTATCTATTACGTAACCTATAGCTAAGTTATCTCTGTGTCTAATAAGTATTAGTGCATAAGAGGGGAATGCTCTTTAACCGGAGTGCCTGCAACGTGGCGCTGGGGCATCCGTTTCCTAATCCCATCTGCGGGCTGAGTCCAGCAGTCGTCTAGGTCATAACACTACCACAACGATGGAGGACAAAGACCTTGGTTTTTTAAAGAGAGATAGGTCTTCTAACCCTCTAACTTTCCAGAGCCTTCCAGAACCCCAGGCCTTTGGCTACATCGACAGCTACAACAAAGCCTTTGGCTCTCTGGCCTCTAGCTAGCTAAGGCTAGCCATAGCCACTACAACAACAAAAGACAAAGACCTTGATTTTTCAAAGAGAGATAGGTCCTCTAACCCTCTAATCTTCCAGAGCCTTTTGGAACCTTTGGCCCTTAGCTTTCCACTATGATAATAATAACAAAGGTTTTAGTCAACGACAAAAGGCTAGCTAAGGATAGGGAAAAGCTGAAATTCTTTTTATATTTATTACCTTTCTTTCTCTCGGGGGGGGGGGGAGGAGGCTTTTGTATGGGGGAAGGCTTCTGTTTAAGACTGTTGCGATTCCTTCCCTCTTTTAGTCGAAATCTCAAAGGGGGGTGTGTTTCCAGGCTGGGGTTTCTAGGCATAGCCCAAAAACCTAACTAAGCCTAGTTTTATCTATATAACTAGCTCTTTTACCCGTCAGCCTAACTTAGTCTTAGCAAGAATCTTAAAGTGTTTTAATCTTCTTTTATATCATTAATATATTTAATCTATTGTCTATGCCTTTGTAGTTTTGATAACTACTCCTTTTAGCTAGCTTACTCTTGTATAAGGCCCTTGTCAAAGACAAGGCTTCTAGAGCCTTTAGTTAAAAGGTAGGCTAGGAAAAGAGACAGTGGCCTAGCAGTTTCTTCTCTAGGCCCTAGGCTTAGGTGGGAGTGCCGGCTGCTGATTTAATAAATAGCGCTAGGCTATTTAAAATTATATTAAAAAGGTTATAAGTTTTTAAAAAATTTAAAATAAAAACAAGGTAACTTAAAAAATAAACCTGCTTTTTTAAATAAAAGAAAAAGCTTATAACTATAATAAATAAAGTAAGGCATAAGCTTTATAAAATAGTTTATTATATAAGTTTATTATTAAAAAAAGATTAAAGAAAAAACCTAACTACTATTTAACTCTTATACTTATTAGAACTTTTCTTTTTATTTATTACAATATATCTTAGAATTTCTTAATAAGTTAAGTAATAAACCTATATTTCCTACTTAAGTAATATACTTTTATTTACAACAGATTTTTAAAAAATCTATATATTAAAAATATAAGCATAAAAAGCATTATTATTAAAACTTTAAAAAAACTTAAGGTTAGGTTTTTTTCAACTTTAGTTTTAAATATCTCACTTTAATAAAAAGATAAATATCTAAAAAGACTATCATTGAAATCAGCAGCCTTTGCTTAGTAGACATAATAGTTAAAATGTATTAAAAGAACTTTCTAAAAGGGTATGCATAGGGAGAGAATCTGATAAGCACAGGGATCGAATTCTTGTCGGAAAAAACGAGCTTCTAAGTAATAGACCTTTGGAAATAGTGGGGCTTATAGAGACCTCTGCTCGCAAAATAGGATTTTAGAGAAAACATAACAATATCAAAGCGCGGAAATAGACAGCGCTCGGTAAGTAACCTATGTCTAATGTGAAAGTTGGCTGTGAGTGTAGCCAGACGGGTTCCAGCGGTCGCGTCCGTACCACTAGCACAAATCCCACAGCAAAGAGATACATTTCAAACCCTAAAACAAGTCACAGTGTGTGGCTACATGCTCACGGAGTCTAGCCGAGAACGGAGTACTCTGACAAAGAAAGGCTGTGTGTTCCAAAGCCCTGATCAGCTCTTTGTTTCAACGACGCATACACCTGAAGGTTTTGCCAACATTCATAAGATTTACTGTGGGTATTCAAGTTCATAGACACGAGTAGCATGGTGATCAAGACATTCGACAGTCTCAAAAACAGTTTTTAAACGTCTACCAAATGGTCGTTCACCGCTACTGATCGATTTCGAATACACCCGCGAGCCATGAACCCAGCGCCACCACCTGGAGGCAGAGGCGGACAGAATGCAGGGCCCGGTCGGGCTCCCGCCCCTACGCCGGCAGCGGGACGGTTTGACACGCTCGCGCCCGTCGACCAGAACTTGGTTCAGAGGGTCACGGATGGTTTCGATCAGTGGTGGCAGGGAGGCGCAAACGCCTGGGATGTGTGGAAGGCAGGTCTCGCCACTGGAGCGCGAGACGCCGCCATCAGGCAGATTGTCATCCCTAGGAAGCACTGGCGCCAGCGTGTGGCATCGGAGCGCTTGTTCGGTGCGCAGCCCGGCGGCCCGACGTTGCAGCGTCGGACGACAAGGCGTAGAATGGTGCGGAGTGCGAGGGCGGCGGAACGACTCCGACAGTACGAGACCGAGATACAACAGGGTCAATATGGCATCATGCCGGGCTTCAATGGCCTTGGCTTCCGCCTCAAGAGGGTACTCGGAAAAGGCGGGTTCGGATGTGCCGTTCTCCTCCAGATGGACGATGTCAACGGTCAGATCCATAAGGTGGTAGTAAAAGCTGCCATTAGGAATTCCGATCTGGGCGTAGAAGGGTACAACATGCGGGTATGTTGAACATCTCAACTAGGCCTCGCTGGCACCGTTCTCCGTAGGCTGACTTGTGCTAAGCTCATGGCGGGAGCAAGGCATATCTTGCAACGTCGCTATCTGAGAAACTTGCCGACTCCGGCTGCGAGGAGCAACCTGCAGATCGATCCCCCACACCAGCGGGATATGTTTATGGAAGATGTTAACAATTCGCCAAGCATGTTGGTCACAGAGGTAATTCGAATCAAAGCCAGGCCGCCTGCTATGTTACCTACGCTGATACGGCCGTGTGCACACACAGTTTCTGCCCTATGGAGATCTTTCCCAAGTGCTATACGAGTTGAGTGACAGACGGACACACCTGAGAAGCCAAGAGCTGTGGATGATTTTCCACTGCTGTAAGTGGTGGTCCCTGCGGTAGAGATGGCGCATCAGAACCTTTCAACCCAAAAGCTAACAAAAATTACACTGATGAGTGTTCAGGGCCGTTGTGGCCATGGCCTACCCAGGGAGATGGTCAGGCGGGCTGGATCCTTCGACGACTGACATTCCATTGATGGAGGAGACTTTGGAGCGCAATGCCGACGGAACAGCGGCCCCAGTCACAAGCGCCATGATTCATTTTGACCTGGACCCTTCGAACAGTATACACTTTTTATCTTCCTTTTTGTTTTTCTTTCTTTCTCTCTTCGTCCCCTCCCCCTCCCCTTCTTTTTCCTTTTTCCTCTCTCTTTAGGTGTTTGCATGAGATGCGCAGTACTGACCGCGCGCCCAAGTCTTGGTCGGGGACTTCGAGGATAGCAATACGCCGAACGCGCCCGATTCGCACTCGCTCGCTCCTTTGTTCAAGGTCAGCATCGAATTAGTAGTCTAGCCCAGCCGATCGAATGCCAGGCAAACTGACCCAGGGAAACAACACAGATTGGAGACCTCGGGATGTCGATTCGGATTACGGACAGGAATCGCCTAGATTTGTAATGTGAAATCTAAATGGTCGTCTCGTTAAAATCAGCGCGGCTGACAATGTTTCGCAGCCCGTTTATGGTACAGAATCGATCAAGAGGGAAACCGGCGCATTTCTTTCCTGTAGGTTCTCATTGGCCGTCATGTCGAGAGGGCCCGAAGGCCTTCCGTGCTGATCTATCATAGGAACAATTTACTCAAGACTGGGACTATGTTGACAGGCCACCGGTTGCGCTCGACGAGCCCGTTGCCGGAAATTACAATTGGTGGTCAAATCTTTATGCAGTGGCACATGTGAGCACGCGTTCCCCACAGGGACTCAGTCCTCTGTCTCTCATCCGAGGCTGATTCGACTACAAGTGCATGTGGCAGCTCATCACCGATGAGCGCCCTGCGATCCCTCCAGAATGTTCTGAATGGAACTTTGCACGGCCAGACGGCACGCGATATCGAGCATGGTCGTATGGGGGTGACCTGTTTGACGACAACGCGTTCGACATCTTCGACCCGGAACTCCGATGGACCGTCGCCCAGTGTATGGGTAAGCTTCTCCACTCCCTTGATCGCATGATCCGCTGTAGCCTGTCATGATTTCGATACTGTAGTACAGTACATAGCTTGGGCTTGCTCCTGCTAATAGCGATCTCGTACAAGCACATAACCCATCGGACAGGCCGACGCTGGCAGAACTGGAACAAGTGATATTGAGAAACATTGCCCGCGATTGGAGCACGGCAGAGATATCACCAGAAAACAAGACCGACCTGAGGACTCTGTTGGGTACTCCTCCTGACCCGTAAGTGATGGCGCTCTGGCCGATAGAAGCCTTCCCCCCCCCCCCTCAACCCCTCAGGCCTCATCACACTCAATACCATTCGCGTGGCATGGAGAGCATCTGAACTTCAATTTCTTTTTTTTTTCTCCATGCTGACACCCCCAGGCCTTCGCCTCCACCACCTGCACCCCCGGGTGGTGGCAATCCTCCTCCTCCAGGCCAAGGTGTTTTGTTTGCACCACCGCCGCAGGGTTTCTTTGGTCGCGCAGCACCACCGCCACAGCCTTTCTTCGCTCCCGCAGCAGTAGCGGCACTTCTTGCTGCGGCGGGGGGAGGAGGGGGCGCGTTCCCTCCTCCAGGACAAGGAGGCGCGTTTGCTCCTCCGGGACAAGGCGGCGCGCTTGCTCCTGGCCGTCCGCAACGACGGTGGAACGGCGGCGCATTTATCCCTCCTCAGCCTCCTCCAGGCGCACCAGGACCAGGCACGATCGGCCTGGGAGGAAGAGGGGCCCCAGGTGGCGGCCTTGGTGGCCAGGTGCAGCAATGGCCTGGGGGAGGAGCTGGGCAAGGCGGAGGCGGCGGAATAGGCCCAGGAGCGGGTCGCGGAGGACCTCAGATACCTCCTGGAGGCGGCCGAGGAGGAATGAACCCAGGAGCTAATAGTTTTGTCCCCAGAGGTCCTTAGTTATCGATCGAGACACCAAGGAGACCTGGATGGGCGTGAAATTATTCGGCTGAAAATCAACCTTTAGGGATACCTCAGGTGTGCAAATCAGATGTAAAACAGTATATAGAGAGCACAAGAGATATCATTCCCAAATATTTGCTCACATATTCAACGCGGCTCTAGCGATGGAATTCGAGTTGGCAAGGCCAGGAAGGGCGTAGCCAATGCTAATCGATTCGAGACTCGACGAGACCATGGGGATCTTCTTAGTCGAGCTCTTCTTGATGAGCGGCAAGAAGGCCTTCAAGACCAGGACGGCGGCGGTGATGTTGAAATTGACCACCGAGAGTCTCCTCCAGATCATTGTGATTGCAACGTCAGGTTCACTGAATCTTCTTACCTTGGTCATTCGCCCTTTAGGGGGGGTGGGGGGAAGAGACCCTCAACGCACAGGTCGTCGAAGGATGCCAAGGGCTGCAACGAGACACCGGCATTGCTGATGAGATGCTCCAGGCCGCCCGGCAGAGGCTCGGTGGTCTTGGCCCCGGCCTTCGTCACGCTGTCCCGGTCAATAACATCGAGGTCGAGGAGGACCAGGCGGTCGCTGCCGTACTTCTCTGTCGGCCGCCGTAGGCCCTGAGACCATGCTGTGTCTCTCGCGGTGGCGATGACGATGTTGTCTGCGGTTTCGAGCTGTTGCATCGTGTTCCGTGTTTGCTGGGACCTTGGGCATGTGGCCTGCGGGCGTGGAAAACAGTGCGTGGACCTACAAGCTCAGCTGTGAAGGCAAGACCGAGGCCGCGGCTGCTGCCTGTGATGAGATATGAAGGCATCGTGGAATTTGATTCGAGCTTGAGTTGAGTCTGGCTACTTTCAACCGTGCGGTGATTGAGTAGGCTGCTTGTTGATCCTTTGGCGCCGTGGGATGACTTGACTTCAGTCCCACCCGCCCTGAATCGGAAGAACAAGAACGTTTTATTCTCGCAGTGCCCGTGATAATAGTCCATATTTCCAAGCCCTTGTCTCTTTTCTGATTACTAGCATATACCAAACGGGGCAACGCATGCCGGCAATTGGATTTGGGTGGGCCTCACCGTCGGTGCACAAGCAATGCCGTCGGCGGGACGAAGACTGCGAGGACACAATGCAATTCAGTAATCAAGTATCCAGACATTGCCCTTGCGCCCCGTACTACGCATCACATTTCAAGAGCGCAAGTTCGAATGCCCGCTGTACCTCCTGACGGGCGGAGAGTTCTAGGCTCTGACACAGGTGTGCGAATTGTACCTAGGTACCCTTTGCATACCCAGGATCAGCTCCAAGTCATGTCTTGCTGGCCTCTTCAGCTTCAGCCACCGGCATACCCGGTATTATTTACGCCTTGACAACAGCCACCTTGCTCCTCACGGGCACATTGTCCTTCTGCCCGGGCTCCGGGAACCCATCCACGTGGACACCCTTTCTGAAGATCAAGCAGTGCGTCGAGCCGCCAAAGTGGAACATGCCGGTCTGGTCGCCCTTCTTGACGTGCTGGCCCTCCTTGACCGTGATGTCACACGTGCTGACCTCGTCCATGCCGATGCCGATGAAGGCCATCAGCCCGATGGCCGGGTTGTCCGCCTCGATGAAGATGATGGCGCGCGCCGCCAGGCACGACAGGTAGCCCTGCACGGCCGAGATGCCCTGCTTGATCTCGGTCTGCTCGGCGGCGCTGTTGATGTCCCCCGCGTCGTACAGCGGCTCGCTGAAGTACGTGCCGTCGACGAGGTACGCCTTCTTGACCGTGCCGCTGACGGGCGCGTGCCACCGGTGGTACGACAGCGCCGACAGGAACGCCTGGTAGACGGTGCCGCCCGTGAACTTGTCGGTGAGGGGGTCCGCGGCGAGCATGTCGGAGAGCGAGTACGGCTGGCCCTTGATCCAGAACTGGTCGCGGAGCTTGACGTGCCGCTGGCAGGCGTAGGGCCGCGACTCGCACGCCGAGGCGATGACGTTGTCGTCGTCCGGGCTGGCGACGGGCCGCGCGGAGTCGTGCAGCTCGCGGGTGAAGAAGTCGTCCCACGACGTGAAGCCGTAGCGCGGCTTGGACGGGTCGCACTTGTAGTGCTCCTCGAACTTGTGGTTGGTCTTGAGTGGCGCGTTGGCGACGGCCATGACGTCGGTGACGCCCGTCTTGCCGAACCAGCCCGTGTTGGTGTCGTTGAGGACCTCTGCGGACTCGGGGCTCTGTGAGGAAGTGTGAGTATGTGAAGGGGAGCTTGATGAGACAGCAACAGCAATTAGGACAGGAGGTGAGACGTACCTGCAGGAACTTGCCCCACTCGTTGAGCACCTTCTTCAGCATCCTGTTCACGTCCGGGTCCAGGAAGGCGGCGTGCCCGCTGGGCGTGGCCATCGGGTAGTCGAAGACGGCACACATGGGCACGCCCACCATGCCGACGTGCTCAGCGGCGTCCGTCCACTCCGGGGCGCGCGTGAAGATGTGGTTGAGCACCGAGAGCATGTGGCCGTAGTCCCTGATCTGCCTGTGGCCCGTGGGGTCCTTGTTGTAGGGCGCCTTGTTGGGGACCTCGTCCCACATCTGGGTGAAGAGCATGCGGATCCGCGGGGTGGACTCGATGAAGTCCTTGAACTCCTGCAGCACGGGGACGAGGCCCTTGGGGTGCTTGTCGACGTGGTCGACCTGGTTCTTGAGCCATTCCTTGTGGGTGCGACTGTCTGCCGGCAGCCAACCACCGGGCCTAGATGACGGTCAGTGGGCCTGATGAGAGCGAGGGAGGAGGAATGCTGACCTGTGAACCTTGTGCTCGTCTGGGATGTCGTGGTGGTCTCCGTACTGGTGAACCATGATTGCGGAAGTGTGGCGGGGAATTAGGAAGATCGGTCGTTGAGCGTAACGTCTTGCGGACAGTCTTTTTTGCTGATAGGTTGCGAAGACAAAAGGGAGGAAGATGATGAAGATGGTCTAGACTGCCAAGCCACAAGAAAATGCCAAGCCGTAGACAGGTCCTTAAATGGACAATTGATGTAGGATTGTTGTTCTTGGCCCTGGAAATGCAACACAAACACAGTGACGACGGAGTGGGTTTTTCCCTGGTGTGAGCAGCCTGTCATGCTGTCCGGGGTGCCGCCCAAGTGGTGTCGGTTCCTGGGCCTGGAGCGGCCGGTGGATTGCTAGAACGCGAGTGTGACGGGGCTGACATCATTCACGGCAGCGTTTTCCCATACACCGACGTCATTTCTCTGCATGGCTTCAGGCCCTTCGTTTCTCTTTGGCTCTGACCCCATTCGACCAACCAGGGATTCGTCAGGTTGCAGGCCAATGCTATTAGTCAAGGAAACTGCAAATACAGGATGCAAGAAAGCAACACGACGCTTCAGCTTTTCAGGCTTTTGCTTGCGTGCAACCCAATCAGTACCGAGACAGAAAGAAGGGGTGCATGAACCAGAACCCTGGACAAGAGAGAGAGGGACAGGATGCAGGTGCAGGGTGGGTGTGAGGATGGTCACCTACCTGGACTGTGACCCAGCAGCCCGGCAGTCCGGATCCGGATTGCCTCCCCGCTCGGGACGAACCGAGACGAGGCCGCCAGTTCACGGCCCGGAGCTTGGCAGCGACGCACCCCCTCCGGCCTCCTGCGCTGTTACAGTCCCACGGAGTCATAAGAGCACACAGCAAGCCGTACCCAACACCGAGAGGTGCTTATTGAGAGCATATACGTTGCATCGACTTTCCCATTGCCTCAACTTACTAACTGATCTTTTCACAATGTCCTCGAGTCTGCAAAGGCCATCACTGCCTTAGTTCCCACAGAAATGTGGTCCACGATAGCAGTCCTTCACAGCAGAGAGTATCCACTGCAACTCAAAAGGAAGGACCGCGACCGTGATGAAAACGACATTCCTTTGTAACACGCCCCACAAGTTCAATTCTCGGCAGGATTGAACCTGTAATCCTCCCCGTCGCGAGCGGCCACAGACGGGCTGATAGATACTTGAGGGCCTACCCGAGTATCCGACCATCGACTCGGGCATTGAAGCTGCTCCGACATCACAATGTCGCAGTGGAGACAGGAACGGCCGAGTCGGGTCAATTCAAGCCGGCCCTGCAGTTCATGATGATCCTCTCTCTGGACTAGGCCCCACAAGCGCTTGGAGAAAATGGGTTGCGGAGAAGATGCCGGCAATGGGGAGGTGAGGTTCGGATTGACGCCCGTCTCCATCTCAAGACTCCACGGCTAATCTCACTTAGGGCCGTCATTCGTGAGGAGACTGGTGACATCGGCGAGGTACAGTCGCGGGTTCAAAAGGAAGCTCCTCGACTGCAGATAGCCAACTCGATGCTCCAGCAGATGGATGCGCCTCCCCCCCCCCCCTCTCTTTCCAGCATTTAAGGTGTCATGTAATCATTTCCAGTGACTTCAGCGACACACCTGAATATAATGGCGAAATTCTGCATATTCTGGCTGTCCGCCTTGACAGCAAGCATCACCGCGTTCCCATCGAACAGTCCAGGCCCTGAGACCTCACCGCCGATAGTGTCGACGACCTCAGGCAAAATCCACGGCAAGGTCGACACCGCCCTGCCCAACGTCGCCCAGTACCTCGGAATCCCCTACGCCATCCCACCGGTCGGCGCCCGGCGGTGGACAGCCCCGGAACCCATACACCAGCCGGGCGCCGATGTCGAGGCGACACAGCTCCCGCCGAGCTGCATGCAGTACCTCACGGACCAGGGCGACTCGCTCTACGTCCGCGACGTGCTCCAGTTCAACCTGCAGGGCCTCAACACCACGGGCGCCGTCACCGAGGACTGCCTCACCCTCAGCGTCTGGGCCCCCGCGGACCCCACAGACAACGGCACAGCCGGGCAGAGCTCCCTGCTGCCGGTGCTCATCTTCATCTACGGCGGCGGCTTCTCGACCGGCGGGCAGGACGTCCCCTACCAGATCCCCGCGCAGTGGGTCGACCGCGCCCCCGACCACCTCGTCGTCAGCTTCAACTACCGCCTCAACATCTTCGGCTACCCGGACGCGGGCGGGCTGGCGGCGGCGGACGAGGGGCAGAACTTCGGGCTGCTGGACCAGCGCGCGGCGGTGGAGTGGTGCCGGGAGAACATCGTCGCCTTCGGCGGCGA
The DNA here is from genome assembly GCA_026120015.1 of Dendrostoma leiphaemia. Taxonomy (NCBI): domain Eukaryota; kingdom Fungi; phylum Ascomycota; class Sordariomycetes; order Diaporthales; family Erythrogloeaceae; genus Dendrostoma; species Dendrostoma leiphaemia. Next base: position 25,194 of record JALRMF010000427.1, on the reverse strand, counting down.
CCCGGCGCGCATGGTGCTCTGGGGCCAGTCGGCGGGCGCCATCTCCGTCGACTACTACAACTACGCGTACCCTTCGGACCCGCTGGTCTCCGGGCTCATCATGGACTCGGGCACGGCGTTCACCGCGATCGCGACGGACGATCGGACGTATTCCAACTTCTCGTTCGTCGCCGAGAACGTCGGGTGCGCGAACCTGACGGGCGACTACGCGGCGCAGCTCGAGTGCATGCGTGGTGTGGATGCGGCGGCGATCGAGGACTTTGTCGCGGGGTATCAGGAGAGTGGCGCGTCGCCCTCGATTTCGTTTGATCCCGTGGTGGATGACGAGGTTGTGTTCTCCAACTACACGAAGCAAGCCGAAGCCGGACTGCAGGCCAAGATCGTGAGTACATATTCCCTCAGCTTTGTTCACAGTCTGGCCATGCTCTCTCCGTGAACAGTCAGTGCCGGACGTGAGACCACGTCTTTTGGTCATCATGACTGACCTCACCCAAATAGCCCGCCATAATCGGCACCAACGCCCAGGACGGCGTAGCCTTCGCCCCCTACGACCCAGCCGGCCCCAACAAGACCGCCGCCCTCGCCGCCAAGCTGCGCAACTTCTTCTGCCCCGCGACGGAATCCGTCCGCCTCCGACAACAGACAGCGGCGTCCAACGGCACCCGGTCCTTCCGTTACGTCTACTTCGGCAACTACACCAACGTCTCGCCGCGCCCCTGGATGGGCGCGTACCACTCCTCGGAGCTGGCCATGCTCATGGGGACGCACCCGGACTTCCGGGGGCCCAGCACGCCCGCCGAGTACGCGACCAGCGCGGCGTTCCAGGATGCGTACGTCGCGTTTGCGAGGGACGGCGCGGCGGGGCTCGAGGGGACCGGGTGGCGGGAGTACACCACGCTGGGGAGCGACGAGGTCAGGGCTTTCGGGAGGGGGGAGGTCGCCGTGCAGGATTGGAGCATCGCGTCGAGGGAGGCGTTGTGTGATGGGCCTGTGCCCAAGTCTGGAGAGGTATAAGTGGTTAGCAATTACTCTTTGCAGCAAATGACAAGGAAGATGATCAATCCTCGAGGGTGTACTATGAGCGCTGTGCGACCAGGGAAGGGGAAAAAAGAAGGGAAAAGAAAAAAAGAAAGCAAATGCACGAACGTGACACAAATCGAACTCATGAGGTTGTTGTTGAAGGCAGACTGGGCGCTTGAGTGTCCCCCAGCTCTGAGCTGAGTCAATACCTGACCACAAGCCTATAGAGCGTCAATGCCACGTTCATCCCAACAAGCCATTGCACAAGTGGTCCAGTCGTCTAAAGCACCTGAACTTATAATTGTCGGTCCCACGCTAACCGGCTTTGATAGGAGCCTGTTCGGATTCGGAATTGTGGATGCGGCTCTGTTTCTCTGTCAATGGCAGTCAGTCTTGGCAGGGATAATTACAACCAACTTCATGCGGCTCTTGTCGCCATTAACTTAATACCAGCAGGAAACGCCTGACATACCTAGTCAGTCGCAACTGTTGAAGACTCGAAAGAAGAACAGGCAACGTAAGTGCAACGATGCCACCCCTTCCCATATCATCCCCACTTGACGACGACTGGACTGCTTGTTGTTGTTCTGTGACTTATTACAGTCTGCCACGGCTCTGTTCCTTCTTTTTCCTTTCGGTTTTCTATTTTTGCTGTTCCTTGACATCTGCAGCAGTTGAACACTCCAGGCGTTCTAGCAATGCGGTGCTTTTAATCGAATGGCATCTTATATGCGTATAATTTACAACTACGTAGGTATCCTGAACTACAGCCCCGCTGAACATACATCCGATCCTCCGTTGGGCTTGGTGTACTCTAGGGACACGATGCATGCCTCAGAGTGATTTAGTCTAGACGTGCCTTTGATCCTTTTGTTTCCGCATGCTCCTACTTCGGTACACATCAAAATCCTCAAGATGGGTGAACTATTGATGTTTTGACCGGTGGACGCCTGTGCCGTCTTAAGGCGCGTGTGGGTTTGACAACCTCCTGCGAGAGAGGACGAGAACCGGAGCAGCCCCTGGGCTATGGCGTGCGTCCACCGTTTGTACGTGTACCTAGGCACTACTATGGTTGAGAGGTTCCGGTACGATGCTGAAGCGAGACAACATGCAGCTCACCACTGAGATCATGTACACAGAGCCGCAAGCACAACAACCCGCGCTGGCCCGACGTTGGGAGGCCTGAGGCCTGGGTAACCGCGCACGACGGGCACCTTGGAGGATAGTCACGAGAGAGACGTTGATGCGGGATGAGTCGATGCCCAAGTCTGGAGAGGCCTGACCCATTAGTGATTCTCCACTTGAACAATGACCAGGCAAAAAAGAGGAGGGGGGGGGCGGGGGGACAGGGAACTGGGGCAAAGAATCTTTGATATTCAAACGCTGTACGGCTAAGCGGAGCTTGAACTTGCAACACGAGTTGAAATAGTTGTCGAACCCAGACCACACGTTTGCTGGGTGTTCTCCCAGCTACCCCTAGGGCACGAGGGCAACTGCAGGACGCAGGTGCGCCCATGGAGGCATCGACCCTAGAGCAAGTACATAGGGCCTCAAGTGCCAGTTCATTTCAAGCAGCCACCGCACACATGGTCCAGTCGTCTAAAGCATCTGAACTTATAATTGTCCCACGCTAACCAAATTTACTAGGTTCACCTGTTCGAATATGAGATTATGGAAACGGCTTTGTTTCTCTGTCAGGGAGACTGGCTGGCCATGCCCAGTCAGTCGTGACGGGGATAATTACAACCGACTTGGCACAGTGCTGAAAAGCATTGTGGTGGAATTGAGGAGAGCTTGCAGCTATGCTGCAAGGAGAGAGAACAGTAAGTACACCCCCATCCCTATACCATCCCCCTGCTTGACAACGACTGGACTGCTTGGTGTTGTGCTGCAACGCCACATGCCTGCCCGCATTGGCTCTGTTGATACTCCTGCCTCTTTCCCCTTTCTTTTCCTCCTTCTTTTTTTTCTTTCTCTGCTTCTAGGAATCTGCTGCAGCTGAACACTGCACCTTGCAATGTAGAGAGTTTCTTCTCGATTGTATTGTACCTTGCATGCGTATGACTGGGGATTTCTTAGCTTTAGCACCGCACGGTGAATGTATATTGAAAGCACCACCCGTGTTGATTGAACGCAAGCACACAATACAAGTTTAGGGGCGATTCAGTCCGCAGGCGCCTTTATTTTTCTGTTCTGATAGGGAACACGTCTCGAGTTGGGAGGACTGCCAACAACAATCTGACTGGTGGGTGCCATACTGTCTTGTGCCGTCTAGGCACGTTACGGCTTCCTCCGAGCGGGGAACGAGAAACGTAGTTGCGTTTGGGGACCATGTCGGGATGAGAAGACATGCTGCTACTCACCACTGAAGCCTGGATGTGTGCCATCCCGCGAGCACACCACCAGACCCACGCCGGCTTGACATTAGGGGGCCCTCGCCGTTGTTTCATCTCAGGGTCGGTCGACATCCTTCGACACATTCTGCGCAAACAACCAGTCAACGATTCTCTTTTCTTTTTTCCCCCCAACAATGGTCAGGTACAACATAAGTGTTGGTCCCTGAGCGCTATGCGGTCAAGCATCACAAGAACGTGAGAGCAGTTCAACGCACTGTTGAGCGCAGGCTACGCGTCTGATGGAAGCCGGGGGGGGGGGGGGCGGACCTCCTACGTAGCTACCCTGGGGCACCTGCCTGTTAAACATCGACCAGTACATAAGGCTTGAACCTCAGACTTGCTTCAACCAGCCACCGCACAAGTGGTCCAGTCGTCTAAAGCACCTGAGCTCATGATCGTTTCTCACACTAACAACTTTCTTAGGACTACCTGTTCGATTCCGGACGGCTCTGTTTCTCTGCCTTGAGATAATTACAACCGTCATAATTTGACATGGCGCTCCGCGCTGTCAAAGATGCATTCAAAACAGCAATGAAAAATTGGCTCAGTGTTGAGTTATGCTGTTCCCGGGTGGAATACGAACTAAAGGGTAAAGTAAGTACAACCCCCCCCCCCTTCCCAAACACCGCCCCTGCTTGACGACGACTGGACTGCTTGTGCCCTGCTGCAATGTGAAATACTGTTGGCCCTGCATATACCCCTGCGTGGGTGGACTGAGTCTGCCCCTTCTCTTTTTGTCGCCTTGTCTACCTGTGCCTGCTCTTCTTCACCACTTCGTCTTGCTGTACCAAGCGGACATTTCTCGTCTTCGACTTGTGGTCTCGCTCCAATCGCACTTACAGCACCCGTGAGTTTACTTAGATCCACGGCCTCAAGCCCTCCGACGCAACAGTGCCGTTGGGAGTTATGTCATTAAGCATGCATGAGAAACAGCATTGGTTCCCAGGTGGGTCTGTCCGCAGCTGCCTTCAGCCGCTCTGCTCCGACATTGACCCATCATCGTACACGTCAAATTCTCGAGCTAAGAGGGCCATCAACGATTTGGACGGATCACGTGGGCCAGCAGAATTTGTGTCAGACATGGACCAAATGTCATCAATCAATCTCACGTCGTTCCCATTTGAGGCGAAACAACCGGCTGGCAGGAGCCATCACTCTACAGCTCGGACTCCAGGTTCCTCTACCACTCCGAGTAGAAATGCCCTGGTGTCTGACTGTTGTGTGCCATGCCGTCATGTGCTGTGAGGGAGATCATGGCTTGTCTACCGGTGAAGATACAACAGACACGAGAGGGAACTAGAAACAAAGTAGCGTTCACCATGTGTTCGTAGGTTCGGTCTGTGGTTGTTAGGCTGACAGACAACACGTTGCTCACCACTGAAGCCATGCACGCCGACCCGTGAGCACAACAACCATCTGGCGCGTACGTGACAACCCTGGCTTGATTTTGGTGGAGCCGCATCGTTCCCTCCCCTCGTGGCTGATCGAAGATTCAGTCTTGATCTCTTGAATTTGTCTCACAGACAAAATGTGGATAGTGACTTCTGCAAGTATCATTCTCATAGCGCCTGGGGTATCATCAAGAAGCAGCTCTATCCCTCGCCAAGCTCACTCGTACACAAGATGCCATCTGCCATGCCGTGATCATATCCGCACAACCCAGAGCCTCTAAGCATCTCACATCCAACACTGAACACCCACTTCCAGCAAGGCAATCCCATCATCCGACCCATCAGTCATCAGTTCAGTCCCCTCATTCCGCCGTCCTCTTTCGCACGACCCCAGCATGCCTCTTAGCATGGACCTTGACGTCCTCGGGATGAAACGGGTTATACACAGTATCGCACACTTTACACTCCCGCATGCCCGCGCTGCCGCCGATCGCCAGGTTCAGCGTCGTCTGCACCGTCGACTTCTTCTTGTGGGCCGAGTTGGCCCTGCGCTTCTTTGGCGCGGGCTGTGGGGTCTCGTGGAGGGTGAGACGGCGCTTGACCCTGCGTGTGGATTGCGGTGGGGGTTGGTTCTCGTCGTTATCGTCGGAAGTGGTCTTGGATTCGAGTTCTTGTGTGGCTGGGATCATGGCGGGCTGGGCGTCTTCTTGCTCGAAGCGCGAGTTCGTGGTCGGCATGTCTGGCTGGGAGGGTCGGTTGAGCGTGTCTTGGCTGGCTTCTTGCAGAGCGGCTGCCACGGTGGGCGATGCGTCAGGCATGACCGCCGCAGAGCGCACCTCCTCCGTCTCGAGGACGGCAGAACTATTGGGGACACCATCCTCACACAATCTTCCACGCCCTTCCAGGCCACTAATCCCCATTGGCCCTGTTATACCGGAGCCAAGATCTATCTCTCGTGCTGTACCATCCTGTCCTTGTCGTCGTCCAGGTGTTGAAAGATGTGTTGAAGCTCCCCCGCCGGTCATGCGGGCGGACTTCTTCGTCGGTCGTTTCGCTTTGCCTGGAAACTGCTCGCGGGCAGAGTCCACAGGCGGGCCATTCGTCTCTTCGTCTGCTTCTTCGCCGAGACCAACTCCCTGTTCCGATCCTCGTGCCGAGTCATCCTCCACGCCATGCACACCTGCACCTAGTGCGGGTCGCGATGACCTCACATGCAAAGTTTCTTCTCCCTCTCCACCAGCTTGTTCGCATCGTTTGTTGGTTCGTTCCTCCTGGTCCAATCCCGATGTGTCATCCAGTTGGTACTGCACGACGTCTCTGTGGCTGCTGGGAGCTTCTGTACTGAACTCGCTTGGTGCTGGTAGTGTAGAATCTGTAGTTGCGACCCCAAGCTTGTCTTGACGGGGCTGTTCCTCCGCCATAGCCAACTCATCCCCCAGAGGAAGCCAATCACCAGCACATGCTGCCTCGTCCACCGAAGGCTGTTTTATCACGTCCTGCTTCGGAGAATCTGCCTCGGCGGTACCAACAACCTGCTTGGTGTCTTTCGGAAGATTGGACGCCGTAATTTGGACTAATGATCGAGATCCACTATTGGTTGACGTGGACGGCGAGGGAGGTTCCGTACGTCGTCTCTTCTTTGCCGGCCTGCTCACGGGTGCCTCATGTGGTCCCGATGGCGTGGCAGGGGTCGAGTTTGTCCGTGACTGGGCTTCATCGCGCCTCGAGCTCTTGGAGGCGGTCTGGGTGAGCTGGACGAGCCTGCTCCATGCTGATGTTGTGGACGCGATTTGCTTGGTGGGCCTTGCGCCCTCGACAGGCATGATATACACAGTTGGGTGTGTAAGTTGAGAAGTCTTTTTGCTGCAGAGAGGAGTCGAATGTCGCAGGTTGAAGAGTCTATTGGAATGCAAGCGGCGTGGGAGTTGGAGTCTTTGGCGGGGTTTGTTGGGTGGGAAATGGACCGGCAAAGAAGTTGGTGGCGGGGGGGGGGGTGTCAACTTTCGGTGCAGACGCGTTGACGTCCCAGGGAGACGCGTCGCATTTTGGAGAGCGTGTTTATGAACAGGGGTCACACGCCAGCAACATGACCGGATTACATCATCACGGATACCCTCGGAACGGCCTCGTTTCGCCGACTTCGGCACCTGCTCTTGGTAAGCCGAGCTGTCGCAATAGATGCAAACACAACCATGCAGTGGAAATCAAGGTGAAGCTCAGGATGATGAAAGCAGTCTCTCAGGTCCTGTCGAAATTGCCCAATTGCTACCTGAGCCCTCAGATATATTTGCTTGCTTTGGAACTAGTGGCCACGATGTTCGAATCCTTGATCCGGTGAGAAGGCCAGCGGTTGTCCTGCATGGATTCGTGTCAAACACGTGGTATTCAGCTCGAAATGGAACTGCGGACAATAGTCGAAGCAACAGTTGTACGGGCAGAGCTGCACCTATAAACATATCCAACATCAGCCTCCCATCCGACTCATGTCTCCTCCCTCCTCACCCCCTTCCGCAACCTCACTGCATTCTCCTTGCCGTCGTCTTTCGCCGTCACAGCTTGTGTCTTTTCTTCTCTCTCCACCACCCACGTCTGCACAACCTCTCTGACCTCCTTGACTTTACCCTCCTTCCTCCTCGCCTCGCCCAAGTGCCACACGTATCCCCAATAGACGCCCACCTCGGCGACGGCCACCACGATACTCCCACCCAGTGTCAGGAACAGCCGGGCAGGTGTGCTCCACCACCTCGCCAGCACCCACAAGGTCACCGCGCATCCAAGGATGGTGACGAGGAAGTTGATCACGAGCATGACCTGTCGGTGGACGTCGTTCATGGTGTTCTCGTCGTCGCCCTCGTCTGCTTTGGAGGCGGGCCGGTGGACCTGGGCGAAGGAGGAAGCTAGGGACGAGGTCGTCGTAGGGTATTCGTGTGTGAAGGAGGAAGTGCTCGTGGGGGCTGCGACCATGCGTTGGTATTTGCACTCTTCTTCTTCGTGGCGGAGGCGAGCCATCAGAGCTTTGTACTCGGGGGTCTGGTTGGGGGAAAGGGAGGTTCGTCAGTCTGAGCTTATCCGGGAGGCAGAGCAAGGAACCGTTATGGACGAACCGGTTCTGGCTTGGGAGGTGGTGGAGGGATGTACACCCTCGCGCCTCGCAGCAAAGATTCGAGACTATATCTGCATCCATCGTGTGCCCTCAAGTCTCTCGATAGCTCGATGATCTGGCCATGGGAGATGGGCTTGCCGACTACTGGTTCATCGAGTGACGGTTCTTCTCGTTGTTCTGGTGGTGTCTGCAAAGTCGTCACATCGTTCTTCTTCTGTATTGCCTCCACGATGGAAGGTGTCATGGTAAGGAGCACCATGATGACTGCAGTCGCGCAGGATGGCGCATGACGGTGGGCGACGTGAACAGTTCCACTTAGAAGGTTCGTTGTCTGGCGACAGTGAGACGAAGACAGCCAGCACTCGATTCCAGGACGGGCAGCTGCAGCCAGACGGGCGATTCAGTGGGTGCCGGCTGGCGCAGGTGGCCCCAGCTCGCCCTGCTGCGGCGCAGGGGTGCACCCCAGCTAGGCCTGAGCACCCCTGTCCTGCGCCGAGGATCGCCCTTCCCAAAAAAGTCGATAGCTCGGAAGAGCTGCAGAAAAAAAGATGGAAGCATCATGAGCCCCGGTCTGCGGTATTACTGAACTGAAGCTGTGGTACAAGTTACAATCCGTGACGACAACCCACCTCGACGTTATTCATGCGCGGCAAAATCTCCCACGACTCACAGCCCACACCCTGACGACCCTGCAGATGCCCACGAGATCGTAGGACGTGAGTCTGCAAGTCAATTGGAAACTTTATCAAGAGCTGGACCGCCCGAGAAAATGCCCCTCCCTCTCCGGCCGGGGGCTCCGGCCCTGCGTGCGACAACGACCACAACGCGAAGGATATGCTCACAATGTCTATGGCGCGCCACTCTCGACGTGAGGATACGACACCATTCCAGAGCAGACTATCACGGCACGCCCAGGCAGTCTTCCGCCCTGGGCGCGGCGGTCGCGGTGGCCAAGAACGTCGTGTCTAATGCCATCTCCTCGAGGACGTCCAAGCTCAACAATGACCTGATGACGGTCGATCCCCTGCGCGCCGTCGCGAAGGAGATGAAGTTCCTGACGGGAAACATACGCAAGCTATTGGGATCCGGACACCCCTCCCTCGACCGTGTCGCCAAGTATTACACGCAGGCCGAAGGAAAGCACATGCGGCCGCTGATCGTGCTGCTGATGTCGCGAGCCACCCACCTCTGCCCCAAGTCGCCGATACCACCCCAGAACCAGCTCGAGTCCTCGCCCATACAATCGATACCCATCGACACGTCCATAACGCCGCTCTCCGTCCTGCGCGACTTCAACCCCTCCACCAGCAACCCGACGACCGCGCCGACGCCGCTCACCACCGGACCCCTCGACACGCCGCCCACTGCCCAAGAAGGCGGCGGCGGCATCGACATCCTCCCCTCGCAGCGCCGTCTGGCCGAGATCACCGAGCTGATCCACACCGCCTCCCTCCTGCACGACGATGTGATCGATCACTCGGTCAGCCGGCGCGGCTCGCCCAGCGCCAACCTCGAGTTCGGCAACAAGATGGCCGTGCTGGCGGGCGACTTCCTGCTGGGCCGCGCCTCCGTGGCGCTCGCGCGCCTGCGCAACGCCGAGGTGGTCGAGCTGCTGGCGACCGTCATCGCCAACCTGGTCGAGGGCGAGTTCATGCAGCTCAAGAACACGGCCGCCGACGAGTCCCGCCCCCGGTGGAGCGAGGATACATTGGGGTACTACCTCGACAAGACGTACCTCAAGACGGCCAGCCTCATCAGCAAGAGCTGCCGCGCCGCGGCCCTGTTGGGCGGGGCGAGCGCCGAGACGGTGGATGCCGCGTACGGGTATGGCAAGAACTTGGGGCTGGCGTTTCAGCTGGTCGATGACATGCTGGACTACACGCGGTCCGAGGTCGAGCTTGGGAAGCCGACGGGTGCGGATCTGGAGCTGGGGCTGGCGACTGCGCCGTTGCTGTTCGCGTGGAGGGTGAGGCCTGAGCTGGGCGAACTGGTGGGGCGCAAGTTTGCTGGGGAGGGGGATGTTAGAAGGGTGAGTTTCTCGTGACTTTGATGTGTAACGTCAATGGGTTGCTAACTTGGCGTGTGCAAAATAGGCACGAGAACTTGTACACGAGACCGAGGGCATCGAGGAGACGAGAGCCCTGGCGGAGGACTATGCGGAGAAGGCTATCCAATGCATCAGCGGTTTCCCGGAGAGCGAAGCCAAGGAGGGACTGGTGGAGATGGCCGTGAAGACGATCAAGAGAAGGAAGTAGACGAGTCTACGTCGGACGAAAAGCCGTAATCGACTATTCCGCTTAATTGTGATGACTCGGTGGTTGAAGGCGCATAAAGACAGTGCAACATGTGGGCACGAATGCTCGCATGAGAGACGCGACGCTGGCGGTGGATGGCAGAGGAGGTCGCCGTGGCTGTACCAGTAGGGCGGGATTCGGATTCGTGTGGTTTCAATTTCCCATGGGATAGGAGACGGCCAGGCAAGAGGGAGAGTGAGAAAAAGGTGTATCATCACGCATCGCGCAGCGTTGGAACGGGTATGGGGGGGGGGGGGGCATCGCATCGCATCTCTTTTGGATGAGCATCTATAGACCCGGAAAGGTTACTGCGAGACAACGAAACCCATCTTACATCTTGCTGCAGGAAGGCCTGGCATCCATTCGATCTCAGCATCCAGACCGCAGGATCAACTGCTCTCTTCAGGCGTCTTCTTTCTTCACGCGTAGGGCGACTGCGTTCTCCTCGCCTACCGAACTGCTTCTTTCCGGCCGGTGTTCTCGAAAATCTTGCCTTATTCCCGTTTGACGAGGTTCACAGCATGTGTGCACCGAAACATGTCTTGATACGGCAAGTTCCTCTCTTGCGTCATCCCATGACCATGTCAGTCTTCACGTTCGCCCTACTGATGAGTTCAACCCTCCACAGGTTCTTGCCTCAGGCCCCTCCCCCACCACCGAGCAAGCTAGCGAAGCCTCGAAGACTACGTCCTCTGCTGTGTAGATATAGGCTTTAGCATCTAATCCGGACGCACCGGTCTGCCTGGCCCCCACCGGGCCACCCCACCTTTTTAAATCCTTTTTTGATGTCTTTTCCCACATCTCTCACAGACATTGTTGCCGAGACTCAAAGGTGTCGTCCGGCATCTCCCAACACTGGCTGCCTAGAGTTTGGAGGTGCGCGAGTCTCCAATGTACCGTTTGGTGCCACGATTAAGCCTCTCGATTGCGTTCTCGTTGTGGCTAATTATGACTGGCTTCGCTCTGCGCACATGTTCTGCTGGTGTAAATATACTTGAAAGCCCAATCGCCACGAAGGGCCGGGGGTCACAGGCTGCAGAAAAAGACGCCCAGAGGAAGCAACATACTTAGGTACTTGGAATCTCAACATAAATTGTATCGTATTATGTCTCGTTGGAGGACAAGAGTTGAAGTATATTTGGCTGAGTGTGTCAGAAGTGAAGCTTTCAGGGTTCGAGCCGCGTAGGCTCGCCTCAGTAAGCACCTTGCAGCCGTCACTTGACACTTTTCTCCACTGACATGGTACTCGCCCCTTGAATGAGCATGGCCCTGCGCTTGCGCATGCAGTGTCTACCACTGACAGACGTGACAGATACACCACCAACACATCCGGAAGGTGGCACAACGTTCAAACTGCAGCTCACCTCAGACTCAGGCTGGCTCACAGGCGCTTACGAAGAGGGGAAGCCTCGAGGCCCAAGTTTGGAGGCCCCCTTTGAGTCGATGGCGGGGGATCATGGCTTCCCATATCAAACCTCTCAGCTCTCTTCCTCGCAACGCTGCGTCATGCCTGCCTCTTCGCATCTGAAACGGCGATATAACCTCTTCTGAACCTCCACTGCTTCCCAACCAGCTAAGTCGAACTGAAGAGATGCCAAGTTCCATCTCCAACCTCAGTACTCAGCGCAATGGCCAAGGACGGACCCCTCCACAACTCGCCAGTCCCGAGACCCATTCCCACCGTGACGGGACGTCCCTTTTACGAGTACGATCCGCTGCCGGGCAAGGACTACATCCGCGTGTTGGATCTGAAACCGGGCAAGAAGGCCAGCCGCGGGCTCAGCGGCAGCCTGAAGACGGTCAAGCTCGAAGAGGCGCCTCCGTTCGAGGCCATCTCATACGTGTGGGGCTCGAGCGTCACCGACGAATGGATTGTCGTCGACGGCAGACAACTGCCCATCACGACGAGCATGGCGGACTCTCTACGGCAAACAAGATGGCGGCGCAGGCGTCGAATCCTGTGGGCAGACTCGATCTGCATCAACCAGAAGGACGAGGGCGAGAAGGGACACCAAGTGCTTTTTATGGGTCAGATCTATAGGAAATCAGAGCGCACTTTGATCTGTCTCGGCCCCGGCCGCGACTCTGATGACCGACAGCACGCCGGCAACGTGGCTGCTCTGATACGCGACGTGAACAAAATGATGGACGGGGTGTTTGGCGGCCCGGGATTCTTATGGGACTGGGGCAGCTTCCCATATTCGAACAAGGATGACCCGCTTATTGTCGACAAGCGATGGGAGTCGTGGACAGAGCTGGGAGAGTGCGACTGGTTTTGCCGAGGCTGGGTCGTGCAGGAAGCAGAACTAGCACGCGAGGCAGTTGTGCTCTGGGCCGGCGTCAAAATCCAGTGGAGCACCATTGTCCGAGCTTTTCATTGGTGGGACAGGCGGGCACGCCACCTGATGCCGGCGTCTGTGTCTGTGATACTAATTGACGCCCATAAATATTCATGGCGATACGAATGCAAAAAGGAAGCGAGAACATTTTTCTTGGACAACGAAGAAGAGAGACTGAACCCCTCCAAGACCATCTCAATTCTCGACTCCGTTCGGTCCATGGAACTATCGGAACCCAAAGACCGCATCTACGCTTTCATGGAGATGCCGACGTCGGACAACGTGATGGCTAAGATGAAACTGCAGCCGGACTACAGCGGAGAAAAGACGTTTTTGGACGTCTACCAAGAGTTTGCGGTGAAATACTTGCAGAAAACCTCGGATCTGGATCTTCTCACCCTTGTCGACCACGATGGCTACTGCCTCGACCACGCCGAGGTTCATGGTTTAGGCTCGTCGGCTTTCTCCTCCCCGTCGTGGGTTCCATGCTGGATATGTGGACAAACCGCTGTTCCCTGGCTCATCGAGGAGAACCCGAAGATACATAGCGACACTGCGCCAGACGTTGCAACTGTGCTCGACGACTCGGTCCTTAGAGTGAGAGCAGTCATCTTTGATTCTGTGCAATATATTTCCAGACAAATTGCATACAAAAAGGAAGCTTCAGATGCCGTCCAAGAGGTGGTTTCGCTCTGGAGAGAGGTCGCTCCCCGGTCGTTGGAGCACCCCGGCCCGCACCCGAGCCCCTTCCACAGAGCAAGAGCCTTCCTCGAGACAGCTTGTCGGGGAAGTTACAACGGTGAACTAGACGAGTCGTCAAAACTTGGAGAGGCGTTTGCACAGCTCTTGAAAGACGATAAATCAACTCTTGCCATCGACACTTATACCGATAATAAGAGTGCGCAGCCCATGGCGCAAATTGCGCTTGACGTGTCGCGCAATCGACGATGTGTTGTACTCAGTCGCGGCTACTTCGGAGTGGCACCGCTGGCCACCCGCGAAGGCGACGCATGCGCCATCATTTTCGGAACACGGAGCCCGTTCATCCTCCGGAGGGTGACCGACAGTGAAAATCACCATCAGGTGGTTGGGGCTGCCTTCGTTCAGAGCAGGGTATGCCGTTCGGACGGCTCGCCATACCCGCTGGGGTGGAATGATAATACCAGAGACTGGGAGGAGTGGGGCTTGCCAGCTGAGGACATCTTCCTGTGCTGAACAACGCGTGGCAATCCTGGACTTTGCCATACGTGCGAGTCGTCCACTGGTAGGAGACTTGTACGAGGCGCCGACACTCGCTCCAATGATTCTGTTGGATCAATTGGAGTGAACGTGGTGGAGTGCCTGGTAGATGCCCAGGTGCCTGTAATCCAAGTCGTGGCATTAACAACGTCCTACATTAGGTATGCACCTTCACCGGCAATCCGACTCATTGATCGTAGTTGCTCACAGACTCCCCAAGTACTTAGGTACCTCTTGGACTATTTGTCGAATTCCAGTCTTGCATATGAGGGTGGACAATTTTGAGGATCATCAAATTCCTCCAAACCGGGTTGGCACCCCTGGTGCTGTCTTGCGCATCACCTGGGAGTCGTCTTTCAATGGCGTCTTGCATTTGAGAGGCGTTGTTTACACCCGTGGTGATGACATCTGGCAGCTGGGACAACCCGAGGTAGTTGGACCTTTGAAGCTCGAGGCTACATGTATAGGAATCTAGGTACCTAGGTAGTCATGTAGAGTACCTAGGCAGTCCGCAGCATACTCGAGGGGGCCAGTACCGTTCCCGAGAGCAGCCAACCTAGTTCGATAGAATGGCTTAGCAACATCTTCTTGATGACCACTTCGGCACTATGCAAACGACCCAAGCCGAAGCCGAAGCCGAACGTCACCACCAGCATTAGATGGGCCATTGCTGGGACTTCATGGCATACGCTTCTGCCTCGATGCATGTGACCGGCTGGTGACCAAGTTCATTTTCTATCGAGAATCGTGGTAGTTTACTACCTACTGGCCACATGCACAACACTTGACAAGGATCTGTTAGAGCCAGTTGCGTCTCGGCACGCAATAGACGGTTCGGCCACTATATCGAAGAACAGAATCACGCCGCCCTCTCAGACCACCCATAAGTCAAGCACCTGTACTGCATGGCCGAGCAGCGACGGGCGCTTATAAGCAGGACCGATGTGATGAGCATAAACTCCAAGCGGCCTGTCAATATGGATTACCTAGGTACCCTCCAAGAACAACGAAGTCTTTCGGGTTTCACGTGCACTACGGCAACGTTTTGCAACATATCAAGCGCTCATTCGATTCACGTGCTGATCCTACCGCACGCCCGCCCAACAGCCTCGTCGAGCTGAGCTTGAAACCCGTGACTGTGCCTCCCTCGAATTCACGTCCACGGGTCTCATTATTTCAATCTCAACCCGAGTCGTATCACAATGAAGTGGACGTTGATGATTTTGTTGTAGGAGTCAGTCCTTCAGCCAAAACGGCACTGCTGCCTTTGCACACCTCCACGCTGGGTTAGACACGGCATAATACTGCACATGTCAGTTTCTTAGTTGGCACACGTGAGTTTCCTAGTTGACCTAGTCGCGAGCGGGTCTTGTGTGGATATTGTTTCCTTGCGCTAAGGAAGCACCAACTCACAAGTAGTGCAGGCCGAGGGGTTCTATAGGCTTCATCGACTTTAAAGTGTTGAGCCAACCACCCCAAGGGGCCTTCCAAGGCGAACATTCAAGGACAGACAGACACCTGACCCCGCGTTCCTTCCACGCTGCTCGTTTGAAGAATGTATTGCATAATTTTCGACGTCCCGACATAACCTGTTTGCCGTTCACGTTGAATCCCAGTGTCTCAGATACGCCTCCTACTTAGGTACTTCGACATTCCATCCTTGCACAAAGTAGCAAAGACTACCTAAGTACATCATGGACCAGCTGCAGGATACTGCACAAAGTCTGGAGCTCTCTTGCACATCAACCAGACCCGACTCCAGCACAGGTCCTAGCACTGCAGCGCCCTGTCGGTACCCAAAACGCAAACGGGGTCAGGTCAACTACGCCGAGCTTGACACAGAGACGTCAGAGAGCGAATGCAAGGATGATAATGAAGACGAGCTCTCTCCCCCACCCAAGGTTTGCCTTCATGAGGACTGATACCGTAAAAGTCTGATCCATTCTGACGCGTTATCATCAGAGAATAAGAACGACCCGATCCAAGAGGCCACGTCCGAGACAGAAGACCTTTCCCTTCATGCGCCTCCCTGCTGAGTTACGAAACCTGATCTACGAAGAATGCCTCGTGGCAGATGAGTATGACGGACAAGGCCGCCGCCCGCGCCCGTCGTTGTACTTCGTGGCCACCAGGCGAACACCCCGCCACTCCGCCGATCGCTGCTCAGCCAAGGATGCGCGTCGCAATAACGGCCGCGCGCGTATGCCCATCAAGCCCCTGGTCCCCAACCTTCTGGCCACCTGCAAGACCGTCCACGCCGAGGCTGCGCTCATGTTGTACCAACAGCAATTCACCTTCGGCGACACCAGGGCCCTGTTGAGCTTCATGTACCAATGCTCGCCGTCGGCAGCGAGCATGCTTAGGCTCGTCAAAGTGCTCAGGTGGCCGCACGCGAGTAGACTCCTGGGCGTCGGGTTCGCCGCGATGTCCATGCTCGCCCTCAAGGGGGCCGTGAACCTCGAGTCCTTCCAGATCTCATTTGCCGTCGGCCCGTTCTATCAGCCACCTTGGCCGAGCGTACGAAACAAACTGGCCTTCTCTGACCGAGTGGCCGACATTGTATACAGAGACTGTCATACATGGGTGGAGGCTGCTGGGAGAGCGTCGGGTGACATGTACAAGGGTCTCGCTGCGCTCGATATTGGCAACGCAACATGGGATATATGGGCGAAGCCTGAGGATTGGGATGATCTCACGGCAGCTTATAAGAAAGCACTCATGGTGCTGATTCGAGAGAATTGGGTAGAATGAGGGACACCGACTATCTTGAGATGGACTGATCTGACTGTATTTCAGTGCAGCTATAAAGATAATGTCAATCGCTCTGTCTAATGTATACCTTTCACTGACGAGGAAACCAGTCGGTACACAGGTATCCGCGATGAAGAGCCCTCAACCTGCTGCGTATCCTAGTCTCCTACTCACCCACGATCAGATAATCGTAGCTGACACGTCTCCAGGCTTGACCCTTGTCCGTGTGCTGTGTCCTCTTTTCCAACAACATCGTCGCCTCATCGCTCCGTCCCATCTGTATCTGTGTCTCCCTCGCCGCCTTTCCCAGGTCATCCACGTGCTGCAGTCGAGACCTCAGCTCATCGCCGATGCCATGCGCCATGACCGCCATGCAGCTCTCCCTCCAGGGCTTCAGGCCGAGCGTCCGGGTCTCGAACATGATAGCGAGACAGAACACGCAACCCGCCAGTGTGAGGACGATGGGAAGAGCGAGAAAGGGCCATCTCACTTGAACATGGAGAACCCACAGCGAAGCCGTGCCGACCATGGGCTGCTGGGCGTAACCGAGGTTGCGCATCCAGACGGTCATGCTGTCCGCTACTCTGTCGAACGTCGCGGCTAGTTCGGATTGATCGGTGAGGGCGCTGGCGATAGCCGACTGGTTCCAAAAAGATGCGTCATAGAGCCCCGTATCCTCCGTGATCGAATTATACCAGACGAGGTCGGTCTCGGTGAACTCACTCCGCAGCCAAGTGAGCGTGCTCTTAAGAGCGCGGTCGGAGATGGAGAACTTGAGCGGACTTTCAGTGGAAACATTATACCGTGCAGCTGTTTCCGCGTCGGGGGTGAGAAGCTGCAGACTGTTACGAGGTATGCTGCCTATCTCGGTGGGCCAATCGTATAGAAGGGCATAATTGTTCTTTTCGGTGAAGCCTCGCACACACTTGGATGAAGTTTTACCATTTACCTCCAACACGGAGCCCTGTGGGCTCAGAGAGGACATGTTCCGGCTGATGGATGAGTGTAGGATGGTCTCGGTGAGATTACCCAGGTTCACCTCGGAGCTATAGATGTTGGTGCAGAGTTCCAGTCCGCATTCGGTGGCGGTAGGATGAGATTCGGTCCAGTTCATGCCACCGTCAAGGTAACCCTCATCGACATTGAAAATAGAGAAGCCGAAGAGGAAGGTCGTCGAGTTGGAAAAGGACACCAACGCTGAGCCGTTGACAGTTCCTCTAGCAGACATGGTCCTTATGAGCGGGCTGGTGTTGGAAGAACGGTATGTAAGCTGCCCGGACCGTCGATTATCCATAGACATGGAGTCAACTTCTTCCCAGTTGCTGATGTTATTGAGGGGCAAGGCAAACGTCTTGGTCACGCCTGACCACTTCAATGTTTCACTGCCCACGGTCTGAGTAGCGTTTGTGGTAGAACTCGTAATGTGAGACGTGACATCCCGACACGAACCGCAGACGGCCAATGACGCGAATGGGGACCAGGAACAGTTCCCCGTGGAACAGGTGAAGGCAACGGTCCGCGCCGTGGATGTGCTTTGGTTATAGAAGCCTTCATATATGCTCGCGACCATTCCCAAGTCGGGTTGAGTGGAGTACCGGCCCGTAAGTTGAACTTCGCACGCGTTTGTGTCGCCGTCCCCGGTGAGGTTGTATGGCCAAATGGTCACCCCACTCTGGGACACAGTAAGCGATCCAACGTCCAGACCCGTGGCCGACCCAATTATAGCACTCACGCTGAGCACGTTGTACTGTTGATCCAGCTTGGCTGTCGATTGCACCACAGCCTGGATGAAAGGATCGTAAGCTAGGAGGATAACGATAATGGCCGCACCCAGGGAAGCCCAGTGACTGGATGGGTCTCTCTGTTAGTCAATCGACCTGGTGTGGAATGCGGCTGTCCAGAGCGTTAGGGCTGGTCCAACTGTACTCACTAGAACTTCATGCAAAATAACAATTTGAAGCTTCCCAGCGATCCGCGGCTGGCGTTATCAATCCTGTCGAATATGTAAAGATGGTCTTGCCTCTTCCTATACCAGTTCCATTTCTCTTGGGCGAGACATGAGCCTACAGCCGAGGCGAGCGAGGTTCGAGACATCGTGCCCAAGATCGAAACGACAGTACCTATTTAGGGAAAAGTAAAACCTCCACGTTTCCAAAGCCGTCCCATCCTCAATTGAGAGAAGTATGATGACCGCGACCAGCGAGCTAATGCTCAGGAGAAGCAAGATAATTTCGAATTTCCATTCCCATCGCGATTTCCGTGGTGTCGGCGCAGGTTTGGTCGGGTTGGCCTTTTCGTTTTGCTGCCCCGAAGTATCCCGTAAGTTCGAAGCTGGCACTCGCCTCGAGCTCGGCCTCGACTTTGTCGGCGAGGGAGAATCTGTGTGATCTGCGGGCTCAGAAGGTGTGGTCAACAGTGGCGAGACGTCCATCGTGGAACCAGAATGGTAAGCCATTTCGTCTTGGTCAAGGCTCCGCCGCCTGCCAGACAGCTTCAAGGGAGACTCGGGGACTAAAACTATTTATTCCTTGAGCCTTTGAAGTGTCGCACCTGCTGTGCCACCTGCTGCCGCCTGGACTGGAGATCCTGGCCTGGAAAAGCGAAACCTGTTGACCCCAACTCCTCGTGATACGTGGGCGAGACCCGCCGTTGCGTCCTGAGCCGTGATTAGAATTCGGCATCAGGGGACGAATGCAAGTGAGCAGACTGCTGCTACACAGAGGACTTGGCTATGATAGCCTGCAGTGGCGTGGGGGCGAGAACGGGGCCCGAGATGGCTGGGAATTTACACCGGGTGGTCCCCGCTTGCCTACCGCTAGATTAACCGAGTGGCATTGTTTTTGTGTGTTTGCAGTATCTGTTGGATCAGTGCGCGTCTACTTTGCAGCAGCTGAATGAACCTGGTAGCACTCCAAGACGCCTGCCAGCCGCGGAGAGTAAGCCGGATGAATTGCTTGGGACACAACGAGACTTCTCGCAACCCCATACTCGGGGGCTGTCGAAGAGGCGGGTGAGCTCAACGAAGTTCTGCTACAGGGGTGGCTGGCTGATACGAGACGCGGAGGGTGACACGGCAGTCTGTGATACGGACAGGGCCAACGAGCTTCAAGATGATACAATCCAGCTGGGCGCAGCAACTACCTGGCAATGTTGTGCAACAAAACAGTCGGAAGCCTGATGCACACTTGCATCGTGCACTCCGGGGCTGTGCTTACTGTACCTAGGTACGTTATTGTCGGGAAGTTCCGGTACAATTCGCTCACAAAAGATCATGCAGAATACAATTACGCGTAAAGCCCAGTCAGAGTTCACTTTGATCGTGCGATCAAGTTTCTGGGTCTTGTATACCAAAGAAAAACCAATGTTCTGAAAGAGGAGACCAGGAGGAAAGCATCACGGGTGGACATTTATATCAAAACCACCCAAGGGAAGATACATTCTGAATGCAGCGCATAGAGATAAATTTAATGCATTTCAAGTTCGGCGGCAGGATATAGCATATAACGGTTATGTTACTTGGCGAGAGGGTCTGGTCCGCCAAGCGGTGAGCGTCTCCAGTCTTGCTACTATTTAGGTATACTCTCTTCTTCGTCATCAATATCTTCTATTCAGTCTCGGCTTGCAATTTTACCCTCATGACATCTGGTAGAGGGGAGAGATGGACTCACAGATGATCAAAGAAGAAATGGCAACAAGAACACTCACCCGACCCTGAGTGGTAAGGAAGCAACTTGTCGATTGTAGCATTCACCAAATCAATATAAGATTTTGAGAAAGTGGAATGGAACAGAACGCCTATAGAAGCTTCGCTTTCGAAATGTTGCTTCACTCCGGAGAAACTTAAATGGCACGCAAGTATTTCATCCGCCAGCATTGCTTGGGTGTGACGCTCTGCCAGAGCTTTGTCGTCTATAATGTAAATTCTCTATGCATTCCGCAGTAAGTACTGGTTCACGGCGTCTAAGAATCCGCAGCACATTTATCGTTCCACTGCTCCAGCCTCTCAGTCATCCATCCGCTCGTCGTCATCAGTGCAGTCTTCCTCTGCGACATTCCAGGAGCATAACCTTGCCCCATCACAGCCCTGTCGTCCATCTTGCACAGGTCCTCCACAAAGCTCCACTGGACACATTCATCCCATGCTTCACAAGCTGCCGCACAAGCATCGACAGACTCCCACGCTCCTTTCCATATCGTGACCGCCGTCACCGTTTCGGGCATGGGAGGCTCGTCCTTGTTGCCAGAAGTGACCCTGAACTTGTTCGACGTGTTGTCCCACCACTGCTTCCTCTTTAGCTCGGGAAAGATCATGTGCATGAAGAAGTCCCCATGGGTGAAAGGTTTCTGTTTGACGGTCAGCTCCACCCCATACTGCATATTTGTTGGCATAATGGCACTCACGGTAGAATCCCAGCTCCGCTCAAACTCATAGTATCTCGCAATGTCTCTAGCATGGGCCTTGTGCCACGAGTAGAGAGGCGCGCACCAGCTCCATCTTTCAAAGGCATAAGTCCAATGGACCAGCGGGTTGAAGCCATATCGGAACACCTCATCGCCGCCATTTTCACCCAACTTGATGCCATACTTGTTCAAGGCATGCCCGAGCACCTGGTCGCCACAGCAGTGCTCGGCGGTATACCGCTCGTACTCCTCTGCGATATTCGGATTCTGCCCGAAACTCTTCTCCCACGCGCCTCGGCTAAGCGCAAACCCAGCACCGCCCTGCGCAAAGACCACGTCCGACTTTGCGGCGTAGCTTCCCAGCCAGTGCGCCTCGGTGTGGTCGAACTTTTCCAGGTACTTCAGCACGTTAGGCAGGAACATGTACGCGTCGTCCTCGGTGTAGATGTACCACTTGGCGTCCGGCCAGTTCTCCCCCGCGTGCTGCACGAGCGGGACGAACTTGTACTTGTCGAGGATCCAGCCGCCCACGGGGCCCCAGTCGTCGCCGTCGAGGCCCGCCATGTCGAGGTAGACGTTGTTGGCGCCGTACTCGCCCTGCGAGCGGTACACGTCGAACGCGGGGGTGTTGAGGGTCGCGGACGAGGTGTTGGCGAGCACGTCGATGACCCGGAACGAGCCGATGCTGTCGGCGCTGTCCGAGTAGATGACGGTGTTCTGCAGCGGGATGCGTCCTGGGGCCAGTGTCGTGGTGAGATGGATCAGCAGGCGCTTCCACATTGAGGTCCCGCCCGTCTTGACGATGAGGAGGACGTCTTCCGGGGACAGCGCTCCCTCCGCGGCCGGTTTGGGAGGGGCTTTGGCCGTGGAACCTGCAGACGGCGCGCTTGCTGGTCCATGATTGGCCGCAGGAGGTGATGGTGCTACGGGCGTGTCTGGTAATGCTTCCTGTGGCTCATGTGATGGAACTTGAACCACTGTGAGCATCTCTCCCGGTGCAGGCGAACGGAAACTGACGGGGCCGAGGAGGGTGTAGAAGAGCCATAGGCAGGCTGTGATGATGATCGCCGGCACCAGCCGGTTGTTTCTGTACATTGCGCTCATGATGAAGAGAAGCGATAGTCTCCAGGGGAAGCTACCCTAAAGTACGCTCTTGAAATCCCGAGCACTTTCGGCACCTTTATTTCGCCATGCGTTGGAATTTTCTCGCTGCGGCTGGCGTGGTAGGATAATTCCGAGGTTCCTTCGAGCTCGCTTGGCGTTATGCAAACTTAGGAATCGATTAGGCTCCCAAGGGACTATGCATTCATCACGGTGACTGATATTAGACTCGTGTTATTATGCTTGAAGGATTTTACTTGGCACCACGGTACGAATGACTGCAGCTTCTGTCAGCCCGTAAACGAGAACGCTAGAGATGCAAGCCTACCAGTAAGCACACCCTCAGTCTAAATCAACGTTTCATTCGTCTTATGCGGCTGACTTGCAACTCCACTGGCCCTCTACGCAGTAAGCTTAAGTCGGAAAAGGGCCGACGGTGGGTATGCTGCCTCGGAAACCACCCTTGATGCGTGCAAACCCCTCTTTTCGCTAGCCACCTGGGCATGCCAAGTACTAAGCTCGTCCGGTCTGTCCGCAAGCCACTAGCGAGAATCTCATTTCACTACTAGCTGGACATCATGATGGCGCCTCTCGTTCAATCATGCAGTGATACTATTACGATGTCTGCCTCCGGGTCAGTCACACTTTTTTTTTCGGCGCTAACAAGCGCTGCAGGCATGAGAATCCTTTTTATTGAATCTAAGTGTGGCTTGGTGGCGGCAGCCTTGGAGGTCCACGAGAAAGTGCCAGAACGCCATGGTTTCGAATTGCTGCCCAGGTCAAGATTTCCCACTACTGGGCTGATATAAAGGAGCAAGTCCGTAGGTCATGCATGAAACTATCGTGGGCCAGTGTTTCCTCGAGATCATCAGCAGCAACGTGTGTCTCTCATTCTACCGAGCCTCAGTGCTCCTGTGTCTCACTTGTGTTTCTTCTTTGCTCGCACTACTCTGCAAACATTGAGCTATTCTAATGTTGTTGGACCAAGATCCTGGGACTCATGTCCTCAACTCGGCAAGACCGCCGCCCGTTCCCGTGTGGAGGCAATGCCTTAATGTCCTGTGCTGTGTTGTTTCACTGCCCTTATACTTCCTCTTGACGGTTATGAGCCACTTCCCAATCACTCAGGACCTGCTCGTAACAATCATCCTGACCGAGCTGAATCGCTTTGTCAACGAGAGAAGGCGGCAGGAACTCTACCACCTGGAAGACTTGGACGCAAGTCCGATTCGAGAAAAAGAGGATTGGCTGAAATGGGAGCTGAACGTTGAAAAAGCAGTCCCAAGGCTAGACTGCATGGCATCTGTGGTCGGATGGAGAGAGGATCCCAACCTCTTTCGCCGAGCCCTGGACAGCTATTCCACGGCACAGGGATGTGTTTTCCTCTTGGTTGGTATTGATGGCGATGGTCCTGAGGATCAAGACATGGTCAATGTCTTCAATGAAGTAAGTACATGATTACAAAGTCCGGGAAGAATGTGACACTAATCTCTGACAGGCATATCCGGACCGC
This sequence comes from Dendrostoma leiphaemia, assembly GCA_026120015.1. Lineage (NCBI taxonomy): Eukaryota > Fungi > Ascomycota > Sordariomycetes > Diaporthales > Erythrogloeaceae > Dendrostoma > Dendrostoma leiphaemia. Next base: position 1,646 of record JALRMF010000427.1, on the reverse strand, counting down.
TCAGCAGTCGTTCAACTTGACGAGCCCTTGGGTCAAATTGCGGAACGCATCCGAGCCAAGCTTATCGCCATGCAAGAGCAGGATGGTCACCCGGTGGACGAGACCGAGATAGACCAGATGGTTTTGCATCACTGCATCCAACTCGCTCGAAACATCCTCGACCAGCACCACTTGGCCATCGGCGGCAGTACTCACGACGGAGTGCGCCAGCTCTGCCTCCGACAGCGTCACATGCACAAGAAAGGCATCATGTTCACCGCTTTCGTCTTTTCACTCGTTATTGCCGACATCCTAGGCGTCGAGTTTCTCTGGTCCTCGGACAGCGACACGATCGTCTTCCCTGACTCTCTTTCACGCACCATCGACAGCATTGCCGCCGATCCCAACATCGGCGGCGCATCGTCGGGGCTCATTGTGCACAACGCCACCGAGACGACAGTCACCAAGCTGGCCTCTACGGTGTACTGGGGCGAGCTCTACCTGACGCGCTCGACGACCGCCGCCACGGCCACCAGCGACTGCCAGAGCGGGCCGAGCACCGTGTTCAGGCTGTCCGCACTGCCTGACATCTTGGTGCCGTGGTATCTGCAGCACGTCATGGGCAAGAGGATGATCATCAACGAGGACCGGCACCTGACGACGAACCTCCTCATGAGGGGCTGGGGCGTCGTCTACGCGAGCGACGTCCTGGCCGCGACGGACACGCCCACGACGATGAACAAGTGGCTGAAGCAGCAGCTGCGCTGGGCGAGGGCGACGCACATCGAGAGCCTGCTCATGCCGCGGGTATACCTCAAGACGAACCCCTTGCTCTTTTACGGGATGGCCAAGCGGGAGTGGGGACCGGTTATGGCGGCTCTCGCGATTACACAGTACGCCCTGACTTCGCGAAGCTTCGTCCCACTGTCGCTCCCCGACATTGGCATGAGGATCGCGTTTGGAATCCTTTACAACCTCACGCGCAACCCTGATCGATTGGGGGCAAGCGGGTGGGCGGCCCGGAAATGGATCTTGCCTGGCATTCTGTTTTATTTCATCCCGCTTCCTGCTGTTCACGTCTGGAGCATGTTGACCTTGACTGCGGATGGATGGGGCACGGCCATGCGCGCTGAGGGAGAAACGGCTCCGGAGCCCAGCGGCGCAGTGGCGCCAAAGTTTGAGATGGGATTCTTTATTGTTTGGATGGGCATTTTGTCTGCAGCAACAGCCAAGTGGCTGTGTTGTTACTATGGTCTTGATCATGTGGAAACCGGGCTTTTGGTGCTTACTAGTATTAGCGTTGTCTCTTATTTGGCATGGCGAATAACAGCGGAGAACATACAACACTGCTCAGCAAGCATTGAGGAGTTATAGACTTAGATTATAAAATCAATAAAGTAATTAAACGTCCATCCACTTATAGAGAAGGCTGGTTTGCAGAACTTTAAAGAGCGTGACGGCAACGCTATTTTAAATTAGGGCCGGGAATTACCCACCTATAAAAACCCATAGGTAACCTATACATAAATCTACCTATATTACTTATAAATACTTAAATAAGTATAACTTATATAATTTATAATACTAGCTAAAAATATTTTAAAAAATAAAAATATAAGTTAATATATTTAAATTTATAAAAAAAAAAAATATAATAAAAGAGTTTA
>JALRMF010000426.1:0-39275 GCA_026120015.1 Dendrostoma leiphaemia | reverse complement strand
AAGCATTTATATAATAAGTATAAATTTATATATATAATAAAAAAAATAAGTAAAAGACTAAGTTAGTTTATAATTAGTTAAACTATTATTACAATTGCTAGTCTAATATTAAAGCTATTAATTATACTATAAATTTTTAATGCTAAAATGCTTTAAGTAACTTTTTTACACTTAGTAAAGCTTTAATAAATAAGGTTGCCTTAAATTATAAATTAATTATCTATATAGACAACCTTATTTGCAAAAATAAATACAAATTTAATCTAAAAGCTTAAATTTTTATTATTTGCAAATAAGCTGTTTGCAAATATAAAGAGTTTAGCAGTTAAAAGGTTAAGAGGGATATATTATAAGCTTTATTAAAGGTTATTTGCTTATTAGGCAAAGCGCTTATTTAGCATAGCATACTTAGCTTTGCTAAAATCTAAGGTTTAAGCAGCAGTAGAAAAGTTAAATGCTGCCTTTAGTTAATAAATTAAAGCAATATAAGCATTTTAGGCTTTTTATTTTAAGTAGCATTAAGCGTGGTTTAAAAACTTAGCGTTAATAACAATAATCTTTATATCTTAACTCTTTTATTATAAAAAAAGATTATTGCTATTAAATAATAATTTAGCGCTATTAAACTTAAAGAGTATCTCCGCTGTTAGCAATATCTTAGGTTTTGCTTAAAACTTAGCCTTTTTTAACTCCTTATCTTTAGCAGCTATAAAAAAAGCTATTGCTAAGATTAGAGTATTGTTTATTTATATACCTATTAAACTAAATAACAATAATAGCCCCTTTATAATCAAAAGACATAGATTATAAGTTAATGTTTTTATGCTTAGCTTCTCTTAGTAATAGCCTTAGTATATTGCAAACTAGTATACTTTTACCTTAGCAATGCTATATAGTAGTTTAATTACTTAAATAATTATTTTAGCAGAGTATTTATATTTTAGTTTAATTAAAACAGCAGCTAAAATAGTATAAAACAGTTTTATCTATAACTATAGGTAAGCTTGCGTAATATTACAAAGTAAGAGCGTTATTTTTTAACTTAAAAATAAAAGTATTAAGGTAAAAAGCAAATGCTAGCTTGCACGCTAAATTATAAGCAATTGCATAAGGATAGCTTTTTTAGCTATATTATTATAGCCTTAGATAATAAGGCAAGACTTTTTATAAAGCTTAAAAGTCTTGCCTTTAATTTCCTAAATAATATAAAACTTAAATATATAGTAGCTGCTATGCTTAGCCTTATTATATTGCTTAAAGCTAAAAACGCTTTAGCTAATAAGGTTTTTTACCTTATATATATTAAACTCTTTAAATAAGGGTTTTAGCGCTATGATAACGCTATTATTCTATAGCTTAATAGCTAGTTTATAATTACTTTTCTTTTTTTTTATAATATAGGCAGCAGTAGTAACATAGGCAGCAACCTTCTCTTTTAATTTATTCTTAAAGCCTATTAGCTATTTTTGCTTATATAGCTAGGGTGGCATAAGCGCTATTTTTTTGTTAGCGGCAGCCTTAGTATTATTATTAATAGCTTTATTATCTTTATTCTAAAGAGAAAGAGAAAAGTTAAGGTTTATATAGTCTTAATAGTATAGTTAGAGGAGGGTAGATTAAAAGACAATAAGTTTATTAACTATATTTAAAGTAACATTATAATCGTTAATAACTGCAATTTTATAAAGGCTTTACTACCTTTTTTTCTCTTACTATATATATATTTTGCTTTTTAAAAAAAAAGATAATATTATATTTATTATAAGACTATTTTTAATATTAAAGGCATTATTTACTTAGCGCTTAGCCAATGTTTTGCAAAAAGTCTTTATAGCTTTTTAAATAGCCTTTGCCTGCTTAAGAGTTAAAGGCGATAAAAGAGAGTCTATTGTAATTTAAGGGTAGGCGCTAAAAATCAAAAGTATAAGCATTAAACTGTTAAGTTTTGCTATATTATTAACAGCTTTAATAGCTATTTGTAAAATAGCATTATTAAATATAATGCTAGCTAATTTAGTGTATAAAATTTTAAATGCTTAGCAAAAGAGGCTATAATATCTCTTTAGTTTATTTATTAACTAGTGTGCCTTTATAAGCACCTATTTGCATATAACCTTTATTAGCCTAGCCTTATTTTTAAATTCTCTTAAGGCAAAGTTTATGCTAGCGTTATATATAATAATGTTTAGCGGGCCTTAGTAAATGTTAATCTAAAGTTAGCGTAGAGCTTTTTATATAACTTTAGCTAATATAAATAGAAGGAAATATGCGCCTTAGAAAGCTGTGAAGGCATTAACGATATAAAAAACAAAGCGGCTATTTAGATATATTATATTAATTAAAATCTTATAATTAAAATTATAGTTATTGTATAACATAAACTTAAATTGTTATAGCGCTAAGCCGTTTATTTAGCAATAATAGCAAAACTTTTTAATTAATTACAATGCCTTTTTATTAACGTTATTATGCTTTGCCTTTGTTAATATTTAATATAGCTAACTCATTGCTAAGTAGCTAAAATAATAATAAAGCTGTCGTAACTTAGCTTTTGAAAAAAAGGCTTTTGCCTGTTTTATTTTGCTTAAAAAAAATTATAAATAGCCCTATTTGCAGATTATTAAAAAAGCCTTATTGCTCTTAATCAACTTGTTTATAATATTGTTAAAGTATACTTTTAAATAGTTTATATTAGCAAAGCAAAGAAGAAAAGGTATAAAGGTTTTAAAAATATAAAAAGTAATCCTTCTAATAAGTGTATAGAGAAAGATAGTGCTGATTAATGTTACTATTAATCCTTTACTAAATTTAATAAAGGCTTAGCTAGCAGCCGCCTTATTAATCTAAAGAGACAAGTCTTTACGTTAAAAGGCTATACACTGCTTTTTGCCAGCAGTTAATATTTTCATAGTATTTGTATTAAAAAGAATGCCTTAAAAACAAAGTTTAAAATAATGGTCCTTAATAAGGAACTGCGTAGCTAAAGTATTTGCCTTAAAGAGGCTAAAAGTATTATTACCTATTATATAATATAAGAATGCTTGGTTTATAAGATATTAAATAACAGCAGCGCCATCTTTATTATCTTTACTAAAGTCCTTATAATTGTTATTACCTTATAGCTATTATTAGTTAAGATTATGTTTTTTATAGTCTACTAAGAAAACTACAAACTTATTTGCCAACGTGCTTATAAACTTACACTAGGCAATATACTAATCCTTTACCTAGCGGCGTTTATTATCTAAGTATTTAGTTAATCAGTAACCTTTTTTGCTATAAATATAACACTTCTTTTTTTAATTGCTATAATAGTTACCTTAACTATAGTTGCTATAGTTGCAATTGCTAAAGTTATAATCATTGCTATAGTCGCTGCTGCAGTAGCCACTATGCAAACAAAAGCCTTCTTTACTATAAAAGGAGCCTTAGCCGTAGTTGTTATTATAATAGCGGTTTAAATAATATTAGTTATAAGGCTTTTTGTCTAATTTATTAATAATTATTTAATAGAAAGAAAAACAATTAAAGTAAATCTTAACCAATAAACGCAGTTTTAAAAATAATTCTTTATACTTCTCTGCTAGCTTAAAAAAAGCATGCTTAAGTTTATATACTTTATAGCATGCTTAGATTACTATAGTTTACAAAGCTCTCTTACCCTTAAAATTAAGGCTAAAGGCGCGTTAGCACAGCTGCAGCTTATTAAGCAAAGCTTAAAATACTTTATAAAGGCTTTTTTTAGGTAGCTATAGCTTTATCTTAGTAAATATTATAAAGGTTTAGTTAATATAGTAATAGTAATAGTTTACTTTTATATTAAAGTATTTTTTAATCTTTTAGTATACTATTATAAAGCTATTCTGCTATTTAATATAGTAAATATAGTAGGTTTTAGCCTAACTTATAAGGGTATAAAGAAATATAGCGTAGAATTGCTTAGCAGCGATGTTTATATGCTAGCAGATGCTAAAGAAGATCTATACCTTATTATCTAATAAATTATATAGTTTACCTATATATGCTTTCTTACAATCCTACATCTTTATAAAAAGGGAAAATAGATTAGAGTTAATTAAGTCGTTTCTAGTAGAATAGAAAGGGAGAGTTTTATATAAGTTATACTTTAAAGGAGGGGTTTAGGATGGGGGTGCGTTTATTGCTAGGTATAATTAATCTTATTATATATATATATAAATAGGTTTTTTAAGCAGGTTAAAAGATTTGCGTTAATATGCTGGTTTATTATATTCCCTCTTATTCTTTTTCTCTTATATAGGTAATAATATAATTGCCTAGTTAAGATAAAGAGGCTATCTTAGTTAAGAAAGATGGTTGTAAGTCTAAAAAGTAAGTTAATCTAATTAAAGGAAAGGAGGGGAAAGTTGGTCTAGTAGAGAAAAAGGTTGTTATTGTAATTCTATTGCCTCTTTAACAAACTTTGTTAAAGGGGCTTTTGCTGCCTTAAATAATTGCAATAGTAAGCAGGTGCTAGGCTTAAAGATAGTTGCCTTAAGCTTCTTTTTATTTTAAGAGGATAGGTCTTTTATTATAAAGAAGGCCGCAAACTATTATTTTATCTTACCTTTTTTTTTTCTAGTATAAACTCTTTATTTGCAGAGAAGTCTTTTTAATTTGCAACGGAAACTTTAGTTAACTATATTAAACATTTCTTTAATCTACCTATCAAATTCCTCTTAAAAGGCATAAAGAAGGTTTTTGTTATAGAGAACGGATATTTGTACTGTCATTTTCGGATATTTCACTGCAAAATTACTAGCGCGATGGCTGCACCCAATCAAAAGCTGTCCTTCGATAAGATTTGATAAGATAAGATTTTATACGGAACCCCACTACCCACCTAACCGCCTACCCTTTCAATTGATCAGTGTAATTAGTCCCCTTTGCAACTTTACAACCTTTACTTAAAATCTCTTTCTATACAATACTTAACTGCGCGCATTACTAAAAGACCTTTCTAAGCATAAAAACAACGTTAATCGATTAAATTGGCACTAAGAATAACGTCTACTATAATAGCCTATTGTTATTGCCAACAACAAGGCAGAGGTCGTTGCTAATGAGGGAAACGGAGCTGCTAGCAGTATAAGAAAGAGGGTGTATAAGACGAGGTTTGGCGAGCCGTCGACTAAGCCGTGACTAAGCCGTCGACTAAGCCATCGACTAAGAGGCTTAAGACTAGCAAAGCGCCTATTAAACAAACTATTAACAGACTGGCAGTAGCTGCAAAAAAGACGATAGAGGAGTATATTTAGATAGCAGCATTATCTGATTAATTGCCTTTATAAAGGATTTGTGATATAGAAAAAGGATAAGGGTATTGTTGGTAAGTCAATCTCCGTATACGAAGAGGTCTGAATGGGGGGGTGAAAACGAGTGTATTTGCTATAGTTGTTGATGATCTCTGGCAGAAGGAACGAAAGGGAAACTATCGTCGTACGCCAAAGAGATTAGGCGTACACGCGTACGGTCTCTTCCAATTGCCGTCGGGCCAAATTGGCCCGGCTAGCCATTTAGCTAGCTGGTTCCTTCTAGTGGCTATATGCCTCTGGTCCAAGGCAGACTGGGCTATTGCTATAGCTATCAACCTACACTAGCAGTCTTTTATATCAGCTTGTAACCCCTCATTGTACGCTCTAAAAGATTAATCTAAAACTCAAGCCGTAGGCAACCAATTGCTCAAATAGGAAAAAAACAAATAACAGTCATACTATATAAAGGAAATATACTTATTGCCTAGTTTATAAGCCTCTAAACAAAACCCTCTACTTATATCGTTAACTTATTATTGTTAACTAAGCGTTCTAGCACTCTATTTAATATAGCCTTTGTTATAGCATTGGCAGGGTTATCGTTGCCATTAACCCATTATACTTTTATAATCTCGCGCCGTTTATATAATTAATGTAAAGCTATTATATTAATTATCAGCCTTTTTTCCCTAGTTGTACTTAATTTAACTAAGCACTTATACAAAGAATATAAGTCTATATAAATAACTAAAAGCATTATAGAAAAGCTAAGTTTATTAGTTATTAAGCGGAGCGTCGTTTCTATTAAAAGACTAATATTAAAAGCGTTAATGGTTTCATAGATCTCTAATGCCAAAAAGCTTTAAGTAATCCTCTTATACTTAGTAAAACTTTAATACACAAAGTTTTCCGTCAATATAAATTAACCATTAATACCAGTCTTATTTCTAATCGCTAAAATAAACCCAATCTAAAAGCTTAAATCTTTATTGCTGGCTAAAAAGCCGTTAGCAAATGTAAAAAGCTTAGCCGTCGCTAGATTAAAGAGAATATATTATAGCCCTTTTAATAAGTTACTAAGTTGCCACTATAAGCAACCGTTAAGCTTTATATAATTACCTTTATTAAAGTCCTAAATCTAAGCAGCAATAAATAAGTTAAAAAAAGCCTTTAATTAGCAAATTAAAGCAATATAAGCACTATAGGCGCATTGCTTTATATATCGTTAAACTTAGTTAGCTAACTTAAAATCAATAAAAATAATCTTAGTGCCTTAACCCTTCTGCTTTAGGTCTAGCTTAGTCCCATTTATCGTTAATATAGCGCTGTTAAAATCTAAAGTAGTATTAAGGGAAAGAAAAGTCTTAGCCTTAGCTTTAAACTAGGCTTCTTACAACTTTTAGTCTTTTAGTGTTAAAAAAGCTAACGTAGCTAAGATAAAGGTATTGTTAATTTATATACCAATGAGGCCAAAAGTCTCTAAAGGTTTATTAGTAATTAAAAGACATAGATTATAAGTTAAGGTTGACATATTAAGCTTTTTCTAATAGTAGCCTTAATATATAGCAAACTAATAAATGCCTGCTTTAGCAATGCTATAAAATAGCTTAATCACTCTAATAATAGTATTCTAAGGGTATTTAGTCTATAAAACAGCTAAAACAACAGCTAGTACAATATATATAAGTTTAATTTATAATTATAAGTATGCTTAGGTAATGTTGCGTAACAATAGCGTTATGCTATCTTGCAACAGTAACAATGCAAGGGCTAAAATCAACCGCTAGCTAGCATATTAAATTATAAAGGACTATATTAGAATAAATGCTTTCTTTTTATTATTATAGCTTTATATAACTAAGCGTAACTTTTTATAAGGCTTAGTAATCTTGCCCTTAACTTTCTATATTATTTAGGCCTTAAAGATGCAATAGCCATTATGCCTAGCTTTACTATAGCATTTAAAGCTAAAAATGCTACAGCCAATAAGGTTATCTACCTCTTAGGCGTTAAACGCTTTAAACGGCTTGCCTAAAGTTATTATAATGCCGTTATTCTTTAACTTAACAGCAAGGTCATAATCGTCCTCTTTTTTCCTTGTTAAAAAGGTGCTAGCCGGCTTATTCTTCGAGCCAAAAGGTTGTTTTCTTTGCTTAGGCTTCGTAACAACTATAATTATATCGCCAACGGCACTAATAGCATTAGCGGCGTCGTTAAAAGGCTAGTAGTCTTTATCGTTGGTCGCCAAAGGAAAAAAGGGAGCGTTAGTATTAAGGTTGCAATAGTAGGGTTGGAGGACAATCAATCTAAAGGTAGCGGGCCTGTTGGGCATCTTGAGGGTAACGTTGTAACTGTTGACGGCTGCGATCTTATAAAGCCTCTGCCAGCTGTTTTTCTCTCGCTAAACCCGTACCTTACTCTAAAGTAAAAGCTTAAGCATATTTATAATAAACAGTCTATTCTAAGTATTAAGGGCGCCCTTTACTTAGCACTTAGCTGCTATTTTGCATAATGCCTTTATAGCTTTTTATACTACTTTGGCTCTCTTAATAGTTAATAGCAATAGGGCTAAATCGGTTATTATATAAAGGTATGCGCCAAAAACAAAGAGGGTAGAAATGAGCCCGTAGGGTTTAACGGTATTATTAACAGCTTTGAGGGCCATCTGCAGAATTACTTCGTTAAATGTTATATTATAAAGCTTATTATATAAAATGTTAAAGGCTCGTTAAAGTAGAGTATAGTATTATTTTAACTTGCTAATTAACTAATAAGCTTTAACAAAAACCTATTTACATATAATTCCCATTAGCCTAGCTTCTAATCTAAATTCTATAAAAACAAAATTAGTGCCAATGTTATATATAATCATATTAGAAGGTCCTTGATAAGTATCAATCCATAGTAAGCGTAAGGCTTCCCAAGTGTTTTTGGCTAACAAAGATAAAAGAAAACAGCCGCCGTAAAAAGCTATTAAAAAGTTTAAAACGTAAAAAACAAAGCGACTTTTAAAATATATAACGTCTGCAAAAATCTTATAATTAAACTCGCAGTCATCTTTTAAAGTAAACTTAAAGCGCTAAAGGGCATTACTATGCAATTAGCAATAATAATAAAACTTTTTAATCAACTATAATATATTTTCATCAATATTATTATAACTAGCCTTCTTAAGCAGCTGGTAAAGTTGGTATATTGCTAGGTAGCCAAAGCAACAATAGAGGCGTCATAGCTCCGTTTTCGTAAGGAAAACGCCTGCCTATTCCTCTTTACTTAAAAAAAACCACAGATAGCCCTATTTACATATAACAAGGACAGTCTTATTATTACAAATAAGTTAGTTTATCAGATTATTAAATTAAACATATAATTGGTTTATATCTGCAAAGCAAAGTAAAAAGGGCGTTAAAGCATTTAGCATATAAAAGTTAATGCGCTCGATCAAAGTATTAACGGCAATAGTTCCAATTAAGTTTATTATTAATCTTTTGCCAAATTTAATTAAGGCTTATTCTGCTATTAACTTGTTAAACTAAATAAAAGAATCCTTTTATTATAAAGCAAAAAATTGCTTTTTTCCAGCTATAGATACCTTTACAGCACTTATATTAGATAATATGCCTTAGAATCGTAACTAAGTATAATAATCTTTAATAAAAAATTACGTAGCGTCTATATTAAGGCCATTAGCAAAATAAACGTTGTTACTGGTAAAATAGTATAAAAAGCCTTAGTTTGCAAGCTAAGTAAAAGCTTTAGTCTTCTCTTTGTAATCTTTATCATTATCATTGACCTTATCTTCCAGCTATATTTAGTCTACTTTATTACTTTTATAACTTGCTAAATATATCTTAAAGCTGTTAGGGTTATTACTGTTAAACTAGCAGTTAGCAATAAACTAATTATATAATTGGTTGCGTTCCTCTTAAAAGTGTTTTGTTAACTAATAACCTTCTTTGCTATATATATAATACTTTTTCTTTTATAGCGTACGCTGCTAAGGAGGGCGGTTATTGTAGTGGTTGTTACTATAGCTTTGAAAGCCGTTACGCGAACAAAAGCTGCTATAAGGGCTGCCGCAAAAGCCTTTACCTTTGCCACAGTTATTGCTATAGCAGCGGTCTAAATAGTACTAGTCATCCGCTTTGTCAGCGGTTAGTTGCTATTATAAACCGCGGGCGAGGTAAGTTTTAATTAAGAAGCATAGATTGGAAAATAGCTTTTTATAAGTAACGGCGGGCTTGAAAAAAGCGTGTTCAAGTTTATACACTCTACGGCAAGCTTTGATTATTATGGTTTTAAGTGCTTATTCGCCTATGTAATTTAGTTTCAAAGCACATTAGCATAGTTGTAGCTTATTAAGTAAGATCTCAAAGACTTTGTAAAAGTCTTTCCCTTTATTTTACTGCCTAATCTTATTAAAGGTTATTAAGATTTAGTTTATATAGTAGTAAAGGTAGTTAATTTTCGTATCAAAGTGTCGTTTAATCTTAGTATAAGCTTTTGCAAACGTATTAAAACAAATAACGTAGCTCTTATAGAACTGTTAAGCGCGGTTGGTTAAAATCCTTAGAAAAACGGCGTAAAATTAGCTAGGCTTGATTTAGGCGTGCTAGCAAAGACTAAAGAAAGTTTTAAGCTTATTATCTAGTAAGTTGTATAGCTTACCTATATACTTTTAATCTAAGCTATATATCTTTATAAAGCTAGTTAAGGTCTAAATGTTAATGTGGTTGTTTGGGTACTTGAGTAAAGGAAAGGTTTTATATAGGTTATACTGCTAGGAATTGTAACGGTATACGAGCAATTTTAATACTAGGAACAAGGTGTTATATAGTATACGTAGACGGTTAGGGGGCAATGATTGCAGTTTTATTATATAGTTCACTGAAACTAATGCAAAGGGGCCTTGTTTTAAAGGCAACCTTAAGGGGTTTTATTGCGGGTATGGCTAAGAGAGCACTCTTGAGGGGTTTTATTGCGGGTGTTGTATGGTTTATTGTACGTATAATAGAGACGGCGGTTGCAAGGGGTTTTATTGCGGTTGTAACAAAGGCAACAATAGCAAAGAGCTTTATTGCAAGCTACTCTTTAAAGCTTTTTTAACTTAGGAGTATGCTAAGGGTTCCTTAATAGTTTGTTGTATGCCGTTTAATTGTTTTTGCCAGGGTTTCTTTTAACGGATTTAAGGCTTTTGCTAAGGCGCTTTCTCTTATTATAGAAGTTAAAGAGGTTTTAGTAGCAAAATGCCTTGTTGCCGTTTATAAGCGCGTAACTTTGGGTTAAGTTTTTAGTTTTAAAGCTTAATTAAGTTCTACTTAATAGGTTTCTTATAAGCAGCGAAGGTTATTAAATATAGTTTGATAGAAGCGTTATTTCGCCTAATATAGACTCTATTTTAACGGAGGACTTGCTTAAGGTTGTGGCGCAGGTTAGAGGAGACGGCGTTAAATATATTGGTAGTTTACCTATTAAAATCTTTATAAAAGTAGTAGAAGAGGTTATTATTGTATTATTTAAGGTAGGTAGCAATTGCCTTAGTAACTGCTGTATATAGGTGTATTTAATTAGCGTTTAGCTATATCTTCTTATATTAAAGGCGGGCGTTAAGTAAGGGTTATATTGCCTAGGAGATTTTGGTTTTTGCCAAAAGGTTGCTTAACATTAAAATGGGCTGCTGGGCATTGTAAACCTAGTTGGATACCGAGGTTCCTATCTTTTTAACTAAAGGGTTGTTTAAACTGTTAGGATTGGCCATGCTAGTTTAATTTGAGTTGCTTAATTTGGGGAATGAGGATTTTTAGGATAAATATAACGTAGTAATAAAACGCAAGGGGTAAAAAACAAGGGGAAAATTAGGTTATTATGTATATATGCATATGCTTAAAAACAAAATAAAAATAAATGGAAAAGGGGTTAGAATGCAGTGTAGGGTGCTCTAGGGTCGCCGACGTATTTATGTATATGTGTGTTGTTGGTGTCTTTGTTGCGTAGTAAGGATGGGAAAGATTGTAAGATCTTTATAAAGGCAGAAGCACTTAACGAAGAGGTCTGCCGATTGGTTGCTTGCCGTTGTAACCTTGTAGGAGGTCTTAGTGTTTTTATATAGAATTAATTGTCTTTTTAAGAGTATAGTATAGCATTAGACAAGCTGCTAGCGTTTATAGAGAGGTTTTAAAGTTGTTTATACGTTGTTTTGCATTGTAGACGCATTAAAAGGGTCGCTAGTGATAACTCTTGCTAAAGTCTCTTAGCTATCTTTAATAGTTGAAGAGAATAGCCTTTTGCTAGTAATAACTTCTTTTAAAGTCCCTTTGCAAGCTATTTGTTATTTTTTGCTAAAAGTATAAAGCCTATCATCGTAAGTGGTATACCCCTTTTAGGAAACGTTGCAGCGGTTTTCAAGGCAAAATTTATCTCTTTTACCTTGCTGTCTATAGTTAACTATTTAACTACTAATTAGTGTTAGTAAGTTAATCTCTATATACGAAGAGGTTTAAATAAAAGGGTGAAAACGAGTATATTTGCTATAGTTGTTAATAATCTCTAGCAGAAGGAACGAAAGGGAAACTATCGTTGTACGCTAAAGGGATTAGGCGTACACGCGTACGGTCCCTTCCAATTGCCGTCGGGCCAAATCAGCCCAGCTAGCCATTTAGCCAGCTGGTTCCTTCTAGTGGCCGTATGCCTCCGGTCTAAGGCGGACCGGGCTATTGCTATAGCTATCAACCTACAGGTATAATAGACTATAATTAAGTGTAATTGACTAAAATGTGCCGTAATAGATGCTATATCTATATTGCTGCGATTTTGGCTAGGTTGCAGATGGTAGGGTTGATTTATATATCCACTAGCGATAAGGGGGTTTACTTATAGTGAAATATCCGAAAATAACAGTACAAATATCCGTTCTCTTGTTATAAAGCTTCTTAGTAATATAATTGCATATTACTTTTGCAACCAAAGTTATTAAATATACATTAGTTAAGTCTATTGTAAAGGGGGTAAACTAAAGAGTTAGGTTAATAATAGACTAATTAGTTTTATTAACTTAGCTTTCTTTTATAAGGTCTTTATATATAAAGTTGCTAGGGGCAAAAACTAACCCTTAGATAGACTTTTTATCATTCGCTATTGCTAATAATTATATAAAAAGGTAAAGAAGATTATTAGTTAGTTAAAAAAGAGTTTAGTATATTAGTAAACTATTGCTAAAAAGTATAAAATAAAACTACGCAAAAAGAAGCAACGCTAAAAAAACTTAGCCTATGTATTTTATTTGCTTTTAAAGGGGTTTTTTGTATAAATAAATAAATAGTAAAGTAATTGCTAAAGTAATAAAATATAATTTTTTAAGTTTTAGCAAATGTGTTTTAATTATATAATAGGAAAAGATTATAAGATTTAAAAGAGTTATTATTATTATAAAAAAGACTAGTTTTTAAAGCATAATAAAGATAGTAATATATATATTGCTAAGTATAGTTTTTAAAAAAGTTATAAAGCTATTTATAATATTATTTTGCGTTAAAGATGCTTAGTAAGTATAATGTATAAATAAAAGCTAGTTATAAGAATTAGCATAATATTTCTTTTTATAAGATTTTAATATATATGCTGTTAGTAAACTGCTTTAAAAGTTAAACTATTTCTTTTACCTTACTATCTATAGTTAACTAATTTAACTACTAATTAATGTTAGTAGGGTTTTATTTAGTTAAATAGTGCACTTATTAGTTATATAGTTTATTTATAATTAGTAGTTATTAAAAAAAAAAGAGGCTATTTACGTTGGGGAATAAGGCTATAGAAGGTAGCTTATGTCCCCCTTTGTTCTACACTAGCCGTAGCCGGCTAGCGCCGGTCCGCGGCAGACCGGTCCTCTAATCGGACAAACGTAGGCCCGGTCCTTTCTTTTAGCTATAAACCTACACTCTTAAAATTAAGCCTATTACATCTTCTCTTGTGTGCGTTATTAAATAGATTTATTTTAAGATACTTAAAATCAGGTACTTATAAAACCAAGGTCGCTGATTTTAATAGTACTTTTTTCAAATTTGTCTTTTTAAGTTAAGCGAGATAATATGTCCAGGGTCCAGCGGCGCCAAAGTACTTTGTGACTAGCTAGGCTTACGGCGGGGCAGGGCAACGCCACCAAGGTGCACATGCCTTTCTAGCCGTGCCGTCACAGAAACCACGCCACGCCACAATCCCACGGAGCAAGGCAGAACTCACGGATTCGTGGCGAGTCACTTGCCGACATTGGGTTGGGACACTTATGGCCGAGGTACCAAACGATGTCGCGTGATACGACATCAGACACGGCTCAGAAATATTGAGTACCTAGGTATCGTCAAACGAACCATCATCAGCCAACACGTTCTAAGGAAGATTTAGCAACCCGATGGAAATGCGTAAGAGCAGGTGATGACCTCACACATTCGACATGACCAAGACTGAAGCTATGTCTGCCCCGTCATAAGCTTTCAAGCGCAGGAACAGACCGACGCACAGCCACCCAGCGCATCACAAAGCCCATCATCGGGAACATCTAGGGGCCTCGCTGGTGAGCTCCGAGGCAAGCTACGCTAGAAGGCTTCTAGAGTCATGGCACTGCAGTCTCTAGCGTCAACTTGTCGACATGGGTACCATATTTACCAAGACGATCAAACACACGTTTGAAGGTATTCACAGCTGCAGCCTGGCGCAGTAATCTCCTGATCCGGCCGAAAGGATTAATGTCTTGGTGGGAAAATCACGCGGCTTATGGATGCAGAAAGCCTTGCAGTGTGCCGCTCGAAGGAGCTGTGGCTGTGGCCTGGGCAAGACTGCGCGTAATACAGACAAAAGCCAATATATATCTCATGTCTTCGTGGGAGAATACCACGAAGAGCGACTTGAAGAGCGGCGGATTCAATTTATTTTCTATCTCAAATATTTCACACAAATATCGTCATCCTTTCGAGTTCACCAATTGCCTCAGGGACCAAATTGTTGTCCGGCTCGCAGTTGTCATCGAGAGTCTACTTGGTTTTGGTACTGCTTGCCCACATCTCTGTCACTAAATACACTTCAACGAATCATCAAAAGATCGGTTAGCACCATCGAATCTCGGTGCCTCGCGCGAAGCTATCGGCGCTTCCGAAGCCCTCTACCTGGACACATGCTGGATACGTTCCATCACAATCTTGTCAAACCATTCTAGAAGGCCAATTTAAATATGAGCGAGAGCTCCTCGTCTCTAAGATCGTGAAAGACAGATCCCGAGACGCATTCAGTATCAGGAAGATTGCGTCAGCAAAAGTCTATCGCTCCACTTCAAGCACGACGAGTTTCCCATCATCCTCAACTGCACAAGAGTATTCGTAATCCAAACAACACCAACATGCCTCCGTTCTACAAGGTCTCAGCGCCAGACGAGTACATTGCCGTCACTGGCTTGGGGATCAATCTTGTGAAGATCTGCAAGTCTGCCTTCGTATGGCCGTTTCAAAGATATATCCGATTTAGGTACGCATCATCTGCTCGTAAAGTCGCCGCCCAAAAGTCCGTGGTTACTGAAATCATAGTCCTCATATAGTGTACAACCACATGACTATGCCATCAGCCTTCAGGCGATGACGAAGGAGAAACTGCAGTTTCTCCTTCCAGTCGTCTTCACAGTTGGACCCGATGTGAACGCGCGAGGGGCGAATTCATCAGCTCCTGCGCGTGAATCAACCGACGGTCATGATGCCCAAGAAGACCGTGGTGATTCTCTGATGAAGTATGCGATGCTCTTGACAGACAATAGCGCGAGAAAGTCTGATGCTTCAACCACCACACAATTCCTTGGCAATATCGTCAAAGGCATCATTGAGGGCGAGACCCGCGTCCTTGTGTCCTCCATGACTATGGAAGAGATATTCACTGAACGTGAGGATTTCAGTACGTCCACGCTCATTTTGTCTTCAGGGGACCGCCTTGCCCCTCGAATAAGGTCAAAAGCCAAAGTCAAAAGCCTGTCGACTGACAGACATGTTCACAGAGCGCAAAATCTACCGCAACATTCAAAGCGAACTTGACCAATTCGGTCTGAAGATCTACAACGCAAACGTGAAGGAGCTGCGCGATGCCCCCGAGAGCAACTACTTCGAGTCCCTTGCCCGTAAAGCGCATGAGGGCGCCACAAACCAGGCGAGAATCGACGTCGCCGAGGCGCAGCTGCGCGGAAACGTGGGAGAGGCGAAGCGCAAGGGCGAGCAGGAGCGCGAGATCGCCAAGATCAACGCCGAGACGGCCGTGCAGAAGACGGAGCGGGACAGCGAGAGGGCCGCGGCCGAGGCCAACCTTTCGACCCGCAAGACCGTCTTCAGCCGCAACGTCGACATCGCCAAGATCGAGGCCCAGCGCGCCACCGAGTCCAAGGACGAGGAGCTGAAGCGCGACGTCGAGGTCAAGCGCGCCGCCGCCGAGATGGAGCGCCTCCGCGCCAACGACGTCGTCAAGGCCACGATCGCGCGCGAGGCCAAGCAGCAGGCCGCCGACGCCAAGGCGTACGAGGTCTCGACGGACGCCAGGGCCAGCGCCGACGCGCGTGCGTACAAGACGCAGGCGGAGGCCAAGGCGGGCTTCGAGGCGGCGAACCAGTCTGCCAACGCCGAGGCGTACAAGACGCGCACGGGTGCCGATGCTGCCAACTACGCGGCGATGAAGGACGCTGAGGCAAAGCTGCAGATCCAGCTCAGGGAGGCCGAGGGTATGTCTGCGCTTGCTGGTGCATATGGCAAGATGGCGCAGGCCTTTGGCGGTCCGTCTGGTCTCCTGCAATACATGATGATCAAGGAGGGAACATACGTCTCGCTGGCTGAAGCCAATTCCAACGCCGTCCGCGGAATGCAGCCGAAGATTAGTGTGTGGAATACTGGAGCTCAGAATGGCGAAGCTGGGTCGTCTAACAGTATTGAAACTATGCGCAGTAAGTCTCTAGCCAATGTGGCAAGAATCTGACGACATGATAGTTGACTGTGTTCATAGATGTGTACCAAATGCTCCCGCCGCTCATGACGACGATCAATGAACAGACCGGAATCACTCTCCCTGAATGGCAATTTGGCCGCCTGCATGGTCAGATGGCTGAAGTCGAGAAGGCCAAGCAGGTCCAGAAGTTGAACGGTGAGAAGTAGGACCAACAGAGCGATCAAGAGTAATAGGTGTGGAGGCAATTCTCCGTTCTGCGTCGCCTTGGGCCCATATGTTTCCTTTGTCAGCTGAAATTGAACAACATGCCCTGTTGGCTTCTTGCATTGAAGGATCTCGGCTGAGTTGGGTACTGGAGTCTGGCACGGTAGTCTGTAGGATGGTATGTAGTGTGCACTTTACACAATGATCGATACCCATCTTCCAATTTTGAAACATCGAGGCAACGGGTCTTCTGAGAGTTCCTTTGCAAGGACTGATCTTCCTCATGCGTCTAGCAAATCTCATTGCTTGTGACCTGAGACGCCATGGCATGGCAGTTTGACCTCCTGTTGACTGTCATGTTGACCCGAGTTCTTGCGAGTGCTCCAAATCGGCGTCTTAGAGACAGTGAGATAGTATCTGAACAGGTAAACAAGTGGTCATGCTTCCTCGACGTTGAGCCCCATTATTCAAATTTTGTGAGCCAAAACATCATGCCAGACCATATTGCGAACATGGCGGTTTTGGGTCCAAACTCTCATATCAGGTGTACCGTATGCAGAAGACCACGCGATAGCAGCACTTGAGTATTAGTACTCTCAACGACCACGAGCCTCGCATCAATCCTGAGATCTTCCCCTCCCAAACCTCACAGAGGAGAGTCTACGCCAGGGTAAGCTGGAGTTCAAACATTACCCTCTGAGCAATTGTATTCATTGGTGAGTTCTCAGAATGACGACAAGAAATCCAGCGGGTGGTCGAGCATGTTTGTCATTCTCCAGGCCCAATCTACACCAACCTGGTGCCAATTGGCACGACCGGTGGTTCAGGTGAGGTCAGATCCAGAAACCAGTGCACTAGAGGCCTGGATCCATCACATCAAGACGTACTTCCAAGACCTTTCAATCTGGCTGCCACAAGTCCTCAAGCCTGGCATCCCCGAACCTTCCAAGACTCGCCTGGGCTGATGAGTCCCTCACCAAAACTGGAGCACATACGGGCTGCACGTTTAAAAGACTCTCCCTTGTGCGGATGGACCCAAAATCTGATTGAGTACAGAATTCCAGTCTGCAGCCTTCCCAAATCCTACACCTGGGCAACGGCCACTACCATCGTTCAGGTTGTTCCAGACCGACCGGGGTTTTGAACGTCTTCCATTATGTGCGCAGCTTTCCACATCAATTTCCTACTTGCACCTACCATGTGAATAATCCTTTGCCTGAACACGTCAATCACCCGCAGTCAGCCCGCAGCGCCACTTTTCAAGCTTCGTTCGCCCTGTTGCCCTGGCGCGACGACGAGACACGACCACAAGACGCGACAACGAGACATGAAGCAGCAGCAGTTTGCCACACCAGCAGCCGTGCTGTGCAGTCAAGATGTACCCTGAAACGATGGAGAAGCCCGAACATCGGGATTTCTACTTTGACCTCGGTGTCAGCCTCGACGCAAGTGAATACCAGATCAAGAAGGCGTACCGCAAGCTGGCTCTCCGGTTCCACCCAGACAAGAACAAAGGAAATGAAGAGGCGTCAAAGGTCCAATTCGTCCTGGTACGCAACCCGACGTCGCATCTATGACAATTTATTCACTTACCCATCACTCCCTATTTCAGATTCAAGCGGCCTACGAGGTCCTCAGCGATGAGAAGAGGCGCCAAGCCTATGACTTTATCTACGAGTACTACAACATCAAAAAGGATTGGGATGATTACCGCGAGTGGAAGCATGAGAAGGAGGAGGAGGAGGAGCGTTCCAAGCGCGAACTGGCTGAACGCCGGGCGCGTGAGGAAGCTCTGAGGGAGAAGAAGAGGCGCGAGGAAGAAGAGCGCCGCCGCGGCGAAGAGGAACACAAGGCCAAAGAGGCGGCCAGGGACGCCGAACGCAAAGCGAAGAGGGCTAAAGAGGAGCAAGATCGCCTCGATCGCATCAGAAGGCAGGAAGAAGCTGAGGCTCGCTCGCAAAGGGCTGCGGAGAGGTGCCGACAGCAAATGGCAAAGGACGCCGAGGAGCGGATGCGGAAGAACAAGGAAATGAAGCAGGCCGAGGCGGACCGTACTACCCAGGAGGCCATGGAGCAGCGGCGCAAAGAGGCGGCGGAGCACATCGTCTTCGTCATGGAAGTCGAGGAGGAACAGAAACGCCTGGCCGAGAGCAGGACCACCAAAGCGTCACGGATGACGGTCACGCAGCAAGCAGCACACATCAAGAACGAGGCGAGCCTGTCCATTCGTCTATGGGCAGCCCAGAGCAGGCAGGTGGGCTGCATGCCTGACTTGAACAAGCGCAAGTTCAAGGACTGGCTCTATCGCAGCGAGAGGCTGATCAAGTTCCTAGAGGAGCTCGTGATCGTGCCTGAGCTCCGTGGGCAGGTTGCACAGCTTGAAGAACTGCTCATATTGGTCTGCCAGAAGGAAGACGTGGATTTTCCGGAGGCCCTGAAAAAGCGTGCTGCTATGCTTCTGAAGAAGTGGGGGGCCGTCAAGTGGGATGGAAAGAGGTCTCTCTAGCCAACGTGGCCATCTCTGATCTGTACAGGCTAGTCTTTGCTGAATGAAGTCAGCATCTGCAACAGTGCGATCACACCATACTGCGTTTGAGTCCGTGTCAGAGTCGGCCGGCCTAGTAGTGATTGTACTTGATGTGTCACGAGGACTAGCGCACACACCGAGGCATTCCCAGGTACTGAGTAAGTACCTAGGTACTGTACTCAACAAAGGTTCCCCAAAGGAAGTGAAAGGTTCATCGAAAACCACCTGGCTGATAGGAGTGTGCAACATACCTATTGACTGTGGCGTTCATGGACACAATTCATTCAATGCATTCTTGCCGAGTCACAATAAAGACGTGAGTGACAGGAGCAAATATTGAAGTCTATCTGAGTTTTGCAAGACCACGCAGGGGCCAACAGAGAGGACAAACGACTTGTCCTTTGCGCACTTACATTTAAATTTACAGGCTAAATCTCAAGCTAAGATCAAGAGCATGTGTCTAGCAACTTATAGTGCGCAATATCTTTACACATGCACACCCAACACTGCTTGGGCCTGATGGCCCAGCAAATCACATGTGCAAGCTTTAACGTGAAAGTGAGGCTCGTGCCGATCACGAGTTAGACCTCTCATTTAGGTGGAATGCTTGGCTCTGCAGGTATATAAGGGAATAGATCCTCCAGCTGAGGGCTTTGAGACTTGGTCTTTACATTGCTTGAAAGGACAGAACTCACCTGCTCAACCCAGAATCACTGCCAAGGACGGAATCACTGCTGAAAACAAAATCACCACCCAGAACATAATGACTGTAAGCCTAAAATACAATGTAACATTCTGGCACTTCTTCATGTTCTGACGATATCTTCTAGGACCTGATAGCTGGCTCTTCCAAACAAGTCTTACTTTTTAGTTGAAGTATCAACATCCGGAACACCCCAGCTCTTCCCCACCAGGCAACAATATCATTGTCGACTAAGCGGCTCCAGTTGTGATATTGCGCATCACTTGTCCGACCGTATTTTGTTCGCGATACCGTCGATTTCCTGTTCCAATCGAAGTCCCAGACAGGTTTGCAACAAAGCGAAGACATTCCAAAGCTGATACATCGC
The DNA here is from genome assembly GCA_026120015.1 of Dendrostoma leiphaemia. NCBI lineage: Eukaryota > Fungi > Ascomycota > Sordariomycetes > Diaporthales > Erythrogloeaceae > Dendrostoma > Dendrostoma leiphaemia. The sequence goes on along the minus strand of JALRMF010000426.1, from coordinate 19,242 downwards.
CATCACACTGCGCCCTTGAGATAAACGAGTTTGTCTGTCATTCCGAGTCAAAGAACATCGAAACATCTTGTAACTCGAGTCGAAAGATCCTTGCGCTACGTTTATCGAGTCCTTTACAGCATCCCCAGACCAAGCAGATTCAGGCTGCCGTTTTTCCTCGGGCTTGTCACTTTTATCTCGTTTGGACTCCGCCCACGACTTCAAGATGCCTGGCGGAAAGACATTGTCCGAGGACACTGATCTGGTCAAGCTGTCGAAGGGGGCAACCAAGCCCATCAACATGCCCACCTTCATGACGCGTATCCGAGTATGAATTCATCCCCTCCCCTATATCCAGTTCCAACCCCCATTGCCCCGGCCTCGGTCTAGTATCCCCATAATGCATGACCCCATCACGAATGCTGACTGGCCCCCTCCAGAACCGCCTCCTCGACAGCCCCGAGGACAAACAGACCGCCGCCCAGAAGCGCAGCGAGATCCTGGGCCTGCTGACCCGGCTCAACTGCAACATCGACAGGGAGCCCTGCTACAAGGAGAAAGTTGCGGAGCAGATCCGCAACTGGCTCGTCAGCAATATGCCCGACACGGGCTACGACCTGACCGCGGACTTCGAGAGCCTGCTCACGCAGACGGAGAAGGCGGCGGAGGACCTCAAGCAGGCGCGGGAGGAGATCAAGGCCCAGAAGATCGAGGAGAAGCGGAAGAAGGAGGAGTACGATATGGTCGAGGAGGAGGATGCCAGTGAGGAGTGGACGTTCCTCTAGGGGTTTCGTTCCTCTAGGGGTTTCGCATCGCATCACATCACACGAGGCTGGGCTGAGGGACTCTTGTGTGTTTTTCACCAAGCATTCAGATAGTAGCCGTATCAAACAGACATGATGCTACAAAAGGTTGGGAGCATAAAGCTTCGTCGACTGCAAAGCTTGGTCGACTCACATATCTGTGGCTTAAAGCTTCTGACAGAGGATGAAGTGAGGTTGAAGCTGAACAGGGACTCCCCAATTTATGTCTCCACTCCCGAACAGTGACCCAGAACCATACAGGCTGACAGGGCTGACATGTAAGCAGCACGGGAGACAGGGAAGACCCTGCTCGCCACGTGTCAGAGCCCGCCGCATCGATCTCCTCGGCATCGGAACAGTGACATCGAGTTTGTTCGTGAGAACAATGGTTGGGTATGCATTCTTGTTTTGTCTTGATAGCTCTACTCTAGCTACCAGCAGCACTATTCAGGCAAGCGAATCAATACTCTGGGTTGGTGCACTCCTACTGCTGAGCCAGGAAGCACGCGAGTCACGGCTTTCATCAACAGCAACATAGTTCGAGATGAAGAAGGACAGTACTAGAAACCAGGTCTACAGAACGTATATGAATACATGTCTGTAGAAGGCGCCACGAGAAAAACGATTCCGCAGTGAACAAAAGTGGAGTTCAGTTTGCCGCTCTGTTCGGGCAATATCCAGAGGCAACGGCTGCTTTTTTGAGGAGGACGGACTTGAAGTTGTCAGAACAAATATTTGAAAAATGGGAAGGGACAACGGCTCTTTCTGAGCAAGGCGTGACATTCGCCCAATGGTAATGGATATTGCCGGCACTCGGCCGCAGTTGATTCTGCCAGCCAAACGGGGCGTACTACCCCGGTGACTTTCTTCTCACAAATCCAAGGCCCGGGCAAACATCTCGTTGTTCAAAGGTAGACCTCCTCCTTTCTCTCCCTGAAGAATCGTGTATTTCCTCTGGTACCAGTAATATATAAGCAGTGGAGAGACTAGTGATAACCATGATGGTGACCTTGGAATCTTCTTGGCGCCGAGGTACCCTGCCCATCGCCCAACCGGCCCACGCTTGCCGGTGCGTCTGCATATTATTAGTAAACCGCAGTCCCTGCCGTGGCTAGAGGTGTATTCACAAATCGTCACCTATATTCAACACCTATTCTCCATTCAGATGAACGACTGTTCTAGGTTCGTATTCGTCATGTTTTCCCTATGTGCCGGCCCCGGTCAACCAAGCCCCCACTGTTTGGGGGGGCACAGGATGGGCTGTGTGTTAACATAAAGTCTTGGCGACCCACGTCTTGCCGCAAGCACGTCGAGATTCCGAGATCCTGCATTTCCTGCCCAGGATTCCAGAATAGCACCGGCGAACCAATATACAGGAGAGAAGGGGGCTCGGGCCGATTTCGCCAGAGGCACACATCATACAAAGGTAGTCAGTCACGCATGTGCTGATAGGAAGCGATGGCAAGATTTTGTGGTGCTACTTGTGGTCAAACTCGATCTCATCAATTGGGTTAAGGTTCTGAACTTGCTGGCGTGGCTTACGTACGTACAGATCCAGAATCCCGCGGTCCACGGACGCACTGGGGGACCGCGCCCGGAGCCGAGTCAGGGTGAGGGCTCGCCCGGGGCGACCGGGGCACACCCCGGGCGACGATTGATCAGTACGGGAACCCAACGCAAAACACTTGGGACAACCACGGACCTACGCCTATGCATAATAAGCATAATATTCCCCCCCCCCCCGAAGAATGTAGATTTGTGGTGGGTCTCTATTCTGCTAGACGCGCACTACACCCAAGCGCTGGGGTCACCGTACGCGCAATCGCCAACACAGTCCCCCACATTCCGACCAACCTCCATGGGTCGCTGTCCTGGTTTCAACAGGGTGGCTTAGAAAACATTGCTCGTCAATTGGTCATTTGTTCGCCGGGACTTTATGGAGGTCCCGTTGAGAGTGGGTTTGGCGATGTCAATCCTCGTAAAGTGTTTCTCAGGGGAAACCAAACAAACGATGGGATGACATAGAATGGGGGCGGCCGAATGAAATATAGGTTCGTCCTGAGTTGAAATTGACAGAGAAATGATCATACCTAGGTAGCTAGCACTTCTCGTTCTTTAGGAAACTTCTACGGTACTTCCCTTGGTTGATTCTTTCGTCTTGGTTTTCTAAGGCTTTCATCAGTACCGAACCGTCATTCGTTCTTGTTCAGTCCTCAAAATGGTCAACTTCCAAGCACTGGCCGCTTTGGCCATGCCATTGGCCGCTCTGGCCCATCCCGGTGAGAACGTGGAGGCCATCAAGCGCGAGATGGCCCAACGCAACACCCAACATGCATACGCCTCCCGACAGCTATCTCAGTGCCAAAATACTCCACAGGCACTGGCATTGAAGGAGCGCACCGCCGCTCGGCGGGCAGCCAAGGCCGTGGAGCTCCGTGAGAAGCGCGGTCTCTCACATAGTAAGTGTTGCAGTTGCCTCCCCCACCCCCTTCTTTCATCGTCGAAGTACGGAGCAAGGAGATTGCTTGCTAACGGTGATCAACCAGAGCCAATGGCCCATCAGAAGAGAGATCTGACAATGCTGGCCGAATACGCCTCAGAGAGCCACAACGTGACCTCGACCGGATTCTCGATCGGGACCCCCGAGGAAACCATCTTCGGCAGCAACAACACCTGCGCGCTCGTCCCGGAGACCACCATCGGGCCGTACTACGTCACCGGCGAGTACATCCGGTCCAACATCACCGAGGGGCAGGCCGGCGTGCCCATGCACCTGGAGATGCAATTCGTCGACATGAACACGTGCGGCGCCGTGACCAACGTGCTGGCCGACATCTGGCACTGCAACAGCACCGGCTTCTACTCCGGGATTGACACGTCCCTGGACCAGGGCGGTCTGGAGACGACCTTCCTGCGCGGCGTCCAGATGAGCGACGACGAGGGCGTCATCAGCTTCGACACGCTGTTCCCGGGCCACTACGACGGGCGGGTGACGCACCTGCACGTCGTGGTGCAGGACAACTTCACGGTGCTGCCGAACGACACGTACACGGGCGGCACGACGCTGCACATCGGCCAGCTGTACTTTGACGACTCGCTCGTGCAGACCATCGAGGCCCTGGAGCCGTACAACACCAACACCATCGAGTTTACCACGTGGGAGCTCGACGGCTGGATGCTGGAGGAGGCCACGACCGACTACGACCCGTTCGTCGAGTACGTGCAGCTGACGGACGATGTCGAGGATGGTCTGCTGGCGTGGATCACCATCGCGCTGGACCTGAGCAGCGACCACAGCAGCAACCTGACGGCCGCTGCTCATCACTATGAGTCTGGCAGTGTGGAGGTGTGGAACAGCAGCTCGGGGCTTCCTCCTTCGAACCCAAATGCCTCTCAGGATCCTTGAGGGCCGTTCCCGACGTGGTGATGGACATGGGTCGAGTCGAGCGTCGCAGATACTCGTACAAGCGCAAGCCAACCTTGGAAGTTCTTTGTAAATAGTACAACACAGTACAATGAAAAAAGTACATACGAGTGATCGTTCACGCTGTATTCGGTGCGCTGAGCTTGGTCCAAGCATAACAGCGGGTATTTGGCATAATAGTGAGAACATAGATCAGCTATGAAGCAGACATGATTATGGCCGTTGTTGAATTGTTTTTGTTGATCTATGGTGTGTGGTATGTGCTGTTTGAGTTGCGTTCAACCTTTCTGGCCAAACGAGAATATGCAGTTGAGTTGTTTGGGAAGAGGCACAAGCGCCGGCAGGGATAGATATGGGAGGCTGCCGGAAAGAGCGCAAGTGTGGATCCCTGCAGGACTAGGACCCGTTTTGACCCGAGACTCCGTCATCCAGTGCATGGATTGGTCGAATTGGCCCGTGTCACAGGCGCTGGTGCCAAGCAAAGAGCCATTTTCCAAGGCAGAGAGCTAAAACTTTTTGATTTTTCGCGATCTGGCAAAACCCGACCATCAATCATCACCAACCTCACCGCCCTCTACCACTACCTCCCCCAATCGCCCAAGAGCAGCAGAGTCACGTCCTGTGATCGCGTCAAGCAGCCAACTCTCCACTCCATTCTCTTGTTCAGGTCTTTTCCGTCTGTCAATTGACCCGCGCACATACAATCGCGATGGCCTCCCCTACGCAATCCACCGGCTCGACCAAGGTCGACGCCGTCGTCCAGAAGGCTGCTGCCAACGCCCCCGGCCAGCTGAGCGGTGTCGCTCTCTACTCCAGATTCGCCCTCGCCGGTGCCATTTGCTGCTCCGTAACACACGGTGCCCTGACCCCCGTCGATGTGTACGTCGAACCCTTATCTTGATGCGGCCTTTTTTGGGACGTTCCAACGCAGAGCTCTACATTCTGGCGTTTTGGCTTCGCGGTCGATTGTTCTCCATCTTTTCAACGCTGCCATCAGGTCACAGGCTTGAGGAGGTTGCGAGGAAGGGACTGCCAACAGTGTCAAGGGCAATTCACAGCTAACAATGGCCACCCTCACAGCGTCAAGACCCGCATCCAGCTCGACCCCGTCACCTACAACCGGGGCATGATCGGTGGCTTCAAGCAGGTCATCCAGAATGAGGGTGCCGGCGCTCTGCTGACCGGTTTCGGCCCCACTGCGGCCGGTTACTTCCTGCAGGGCGCCTTCAAGTTCGGAGGATACGAGTTCTTCAAGCAGCAGTCCATCAACCTGGTCGGCTACGAGAACGCCTCCAACTACCGGACCGCCGTCTACCTGGCCTCCTCCGCCGCCGCCGAGTTCTTTGCCGACATTGCCCTCTGCCCCCTCGAGGCCACCCGTATCCGCCTCGTCTCTGAGCCCACCTATGCCTCCGGCCTGTTGGGCGGCTTCAGCAAGATGTTTAGCCAGGAGGGTCTCGGCGCCTTCTACGCTGGTTTCGGCCCCATCCTGTTCAAGCAGTAAGTCGCCAAGTCTCCCAAGAACTCTCGGTCCTTCGACCGGACCGCGACCCACTCCTCTCGGACCCCTCGGGACAATGATGAAGGGTACATCTACTTACACATCGATTCTCTTCCTCCTACAGGATCCCTTACACCATGGCCAAGTTCGTCGTGTACGAGAAGGTCGCCGAGCAGGTCTTCCGCCAGTATCCCAAGGACAAGATGTCCGACGGCACGCAGACCGTCGTCAACTTGGGCTCCGGTCTGATCGCCGGTTTCGCCGCCGCCATCGTCTCCCAGCCCGCCGATACTATGCTGTCCAAGATCAACAAGACCAAGGGCCTGCCCGGTGAGGGCACCACGAGCCGCCTGATCAAGATCGGCAAGGAGCTGGGTCTCCGCGGCTCGTACACCGGCATCGGCGCCCGTCTGTTCATGGTCGGCACCCTGACCGCCTTCCAGTTCGCCATCTACGGTATGCTACACCCCAGGTCCCTTACTTGATAAACAACCCTGAGGCTAACCCTAACCCTAACCCTAAAGGCGATGTCAAGAAAGCGCTCGGTGCCACAGGCGGAGTGGAAATCTCCAAATAAGCTCGCCGGCGGCGGGTATTTGACGGCGGAGAGGGTAGAGACGACGAGAGGAAACCATGGATGCGTGCGGTAGATGGAGAAACACAGATCTGGGCAGTCCGGTGATGTTAGAACCATAGAATTTGCGCCAGGTTCTGGGTGCGACCGGCGGCGTCGAGATCGCCATACATAACGGTCTCGCCAGCAGTGAAGATTTGATGGCTCGCGCAGGTGGTTAAAAAGGGGGGAACATAGATGAAGATGTGTGCGGGTAAGATCTATACTCGAACCTCCTCCTTTGTTTCTGCATTTAGAAAAGAGTCACGGCGTTTCCGGTGGTGGGCCAGCTCAGTTCGCTCGTAACTGGGAGTGTGCCCCCTCGGGTCGGGAGCATTTGGCAGCGAGACAACAGGCCAGAAGCTTGTATACTATTTGAGTCCTTTCTTGTTGTTTGCGCGCAATCATAGACATGGAAGTTAGATCATGAGGCTTGCTGAAAAGATTGTAGCGTGTAAGTGATTCCTCGGCCAGAGAGTGCTCGACACTGTCGACCGTGAGCGTCCCGGTACCAACGTCATAAAGCCACACGAAGACATGAGGGGAGGGGGGTTGTCCTCCACCTGCCTCGCTCACCTACACGCCATAAAAGCATGTCACCAAAGGAGCATCAGATCATAGCATGGCGAGGAAGCGCTGAGCTGGTTCGAGGCTGTGTATATATCTGTACAGAGCTGAAAAGGCCCCCAGCCCAACACGAGAACGCCACCCTCCTCACCCGCCGACCCGTCATGGTTAAGACTGCCGAGAAGATATAACCAGATGGAATAAATAGGAAGAGTGCCGCTCCGCCGTCCCAAAACTCCCCGCTCCAAGGCTTCAAGAGACGCAGAGACCCCATGGCGCCTCTGCCATGCTCACTAGGTATCACTAATATAAAACAGAACAAGAAAAAAAAAAAAAAGAAAACAAACGCAAGCCCCCGCCGGCCTCTCCAAGGCATTCCATTCAGTCATTCGATGTACGGGTATACGGTTGCTGGCTATTCGAAACACTCAAAAAACAACATGCGGGCGCGCGCGCGCGCCCCGGGGGGGGGGGGCAGGAGTGAGTAGTCACAGGGAATCCTTCCGCCCGTTGGTGACATCGATCGTCCTGGTGACGGTGATGCCGCTCTTGCTCATGGTCCGCAGCGGCACCCCGATCTCAAACTCCTTGCCGCTGTCATCCCGACCATCGTCGCCGACCCCAGGACTGCTCACGTCGTCGTCCACCGTCAGGCCCGACCACCCTTCCTTGCCCCCGCCGGCGCCGCTCGTCGCCCCGGACGTGGTGTCGCCGACGCCCAGCATCCGCCGCTGGCTCCAGCTGTCGATGTCGGGCGCGTGCACCGTCTCCTCCCAGGTGGCGCCGGCGCCAAAGTTGCGTATGTAGGACGACGTCGTCGTCGTCGGCTGGTGGTGGTGGTAGCTACCGCCGCCGCCGCCGCCGCCACCGCCACCGCCACAGCACTTGCTGTTGCTGTTGCGGTGGTCGTTGTTGTTGTTGCTGTTGTGATCCTTGGTCGTCAGGTGCAGCACGCTGAGCCGTATGCCCAGGCGCTGGCACATGGAGCTCATGGCGGGCCGGCACACGGGCATGCCGATGCAGATCATGGTGACGGCCATCTCTGCGCCGTGCCAGAGGTAGAGGATCGCGGCTGTTCCATAAAATAAGATACACGTCAGCTTTCTCTCTCTCTCTCTCTCTATTTCTCATCCCACCTCGGGATCCATAGGGGCTTTATTCTTCTTCCTCTGTTCTCTCTCACCCCCACACGAACGTACCTGACTTGGGCGCCGAGTTCATCGCGGCCGGGTAGATGCTCAATGCCCTCGCGATGCCACACCCGGCCGCGATGACGCCGAGGCTCATGCTCCCCTGCACGAGGTACTTCTCCCTCCGGGGCCGCGTGAGCCGGTGCAGCAGGTACCAGGGCATGGCGGCGTACCACAGGTCCACGGCGACGCTGACGCCGGCCGCGACCTGCATCCAGTGCATGGCGGGCGTGATGCTCGTGCAGAGCAGCTCCCCGCCCGACAGCTCCGCGAAGCACCGCGCCCACATGGCCATCATGGCGCCGAACGAGACCACGCCGAGCGCCACCAGGGGCCCGATGACGAGGGCCCGCCACTTCAGGGGTGAGTGGTGCTGCGGGACCAGGCGCATGAGGAAGGAGATGAGCGAGGCTTTCGCCACGAGGAGGCCCACCGAGGCGAGGTCGAAGAGGACGTTTTCGAAGATGACGGCGAGTCGGACGTCGGCGGTCGTCATGACCTCGAGGAGCTGGCTGCCCAGGCCGTGGTAGGAGTAGAAGGTTATTATGGCAATGTAGGCGAGGAGGATGGTCTATTGGTTTTGGGCGGGGAAAAGGTCAGCATCATCGTACTGATCGTATCTGCGGGTTTTTGCTCCTTTCTGTTTCTCGATTGTCTTCTTCCATTATTTTTACTCTCCCCCTTCCGAATATTTTCTTTCTATTTTCTTTTCTTCCTCCTGGTCCAAGTGGTGGCACACGAGGTTATTCTAGCCATTGATCGCGTGTGTTTGGAAATTGGGCCCAGCGCCATGTCATCTCAAATTGAGTACCAGAGATCGGGGGCTCGTCTGTGCGGCCCGGCGCCGGGCCGAAGGGAGGGAAGCGGGTGGACATTGCGTGCTGAAGGCATCATCCGTGCCTCAATGCTTGTCGGCCCTGACCCTGTTCCCTGGGACCCCCAACAAGGCGATCGAGCCGCTATTGGCAGGTGGAGCGAGCCGGGAAAATGGAAGTAACCCTCGGATCTGGGGACACAGAGGGGGAGGGGGAGAGAGAGGGAGAGACAGTAAGATCAGAAACTCACAAATGCAAGGTTGTAGAGATAATCCTCGAGGGCGTAGAATTGGAGGATCTTGACGCGCGAGTACAGGCGCAGAACGACGAAGATGGAGGTGACGAGAAAGAGCACCCAGAGCACGATGATGACCCGCACGTCCCACTCGGTGATGGGGTAGAAGGACAGCTGCGAGCTGTTGACTATCGTGATGTCGTCCTCGCTCGCCCTCGGTCCTATCTGGGGGAGCACCGGCATGGTGGCGACATACCCACGGGGGGCGGATGTTGGGTGCTGACTTCCTCGAGGGAGTTCCAAATGCCCACGTCGACTGTTTTTGGTGAGAGAGAGAGAGAGAGAGAGAGAGAGAGAGGCTGGGATGTTGGAGCGAGGAATTTTGGCCCCAGGGCCTTTTTTGTCCTGTCTTCTGTACGCGGGGACGGACGGGCGCAGGTAGGACAAGAGGTGGAAATTTCCGTAAGCACGGGCAAGGCGCGAGTCTCGTGACTGAAGAGTGATGTCGGTTCGCGGTGGGGATGGAGTGGAATGGATAGGTAATAATGGGATCGAATCTTCAAGCTGGTGAATAGAAGCTGTGAAGGGACCCTTGGAAAGGATCTCACAAATTCAAAGGAAGCTGAACCCTGGGTATGTGGTCGTCGTTGGGGTTTTGTGAGAATTTGAGATGGGATCAGCAGATATTAGTCGAGCTGTAGGGCAGAAGTCGGCCGACCCGCCTGCCCGTCAACCTTGCCGCCGATCGATGTGAGGTGATCACCTCGTAAGAAGTACCCTCTCGAATGCTGCTGGCATGTACGGTGTCCGACGCGGACGATCACTGCAACCTGTGGGGGGGGGGGGAAGAAAGCAACAGGGAGCAAGAAAGACAGCGTCACGCCTGCTTGATCGGGACAGGAGCAGCATATGCTATACGCAAAGAAACATGACAGCGAGAGAGAGAGAGAGAGAGAGAGAGGGTGTGTGTGTGTGTGTGTGTGTGTGTGTGAGGTGAGGTACAAAAAGAGGGCCCCTTCGAACTTGGAGGCATGTTCAAGTCCCGTCTCACCCCATGTCGACATTTAAAGCCATTTAGGCAGGAGACGAGAGCCAGACGTGTCGCTAAGAACGCAATGGGTGGGCATGGATGGTGGTGGGTTGGCAGGTTTGGAAAAGGGAGCAGCAGCGCGAATGGAGTACGAAGTACGTACAGTACATCGTAAAGTAGCAGTGGGAGGAGCCACGAGGTAAGCTGGGCTCACCAGCCAGAGTAACTTGGCCAGGAATCCTCCCGGGTTGCCGTTATCAGCCGCCTGTTGCTGGTACCATAGTGATCTGCAGGCCCATCAAAAGGTGTGTACTCCGTCCGGGACGGAGTACATGAAAATACGCCACACGCATCGACGCAGTCACACAACACGAAAGGGTGGTGGTTGGTGGGAGCGAGAAACCAGGTACGTAGACACGCGAGCCAATCCGGGTGTGCATGCCGTCGATGCATATGGGGGGGGGGGGAGGTGGTCCAGCGTGACATGCCACTCGGCCACACGGGCAGGCCAGTCGCGTGGCAGAGAACGGTGCGGCCCTCCCTATCAGGGATTACAGGCAGGCACAACCCATGCAGGAGTCACTAGGGGATATCTAGCGTTAGCCCAAGGTTCCTCGGCATTTAAATACCTAACAACAATAATAACACTAAAACTAATATATTAAGATTCCCCACTCTACCATAACTTAGCTTAGATACCAGAGTCAAACCCACTAATTATTCAATTTATTTTAAACGCGCTAAATAGTTAACTTAAATTAACTGCGTTAATTAAACGGCTTTATCGCCAATTGCGCCAAACTAGCCTGTACAAACTCTTTAAGCCCTAGCGCATTCCCCTTAAAGCAGCCTATAGCTTCTATAACAGCAAATTTACAACAGCACGCTTATTACTTGCTTCATTTTTTTCATAAATCCAGATCCCTATATATTACCTATATTAAAAAGTTAAATTTTAACTTTGCCCGTAGACTATAGCCTTAATTTAACGTTAACAATAACAACAACAACAATTATTGTATTAACACTTATAATAATAACATTTGCTAGCCCGCTAATTAAACAACTAAGTCTAAAAATTTCCTTAGCTTTCTTAGCCACTAGCAAAGGTGGAAAAAGCATTTAGCTTTATTTACTTTTAATGCTAACATTACGTTACTATTCTTTAAAGCACTTTTTTCTTTATAGCTTAACAATTTGCTTCCTAGCAATAATCGCCCTTGTTTTATTACACTAAAATAATAAAGCCATTTATTAAACAACCCTTAAACTCCTCGCCGTCATTTTACCACTTATAACCATATTTTAATTAATAGAATATTGCTAGTATTATTTTATAATTATATACTACTAAGTTAATCATCTTTAAAATCTACCCCTTATCTATTATCTATTTATTATAAACCTTAAGTTTTATCTTCTCCTCTAAAAACAACACAGTATCAGCCTTTACCTTTTTATCTATTAATAAATATAAACGGCCCTTAGCATATAATAAGGAAAAACATTATCCAGCTTATTTGTAAGCTTTAAGACTAAGCCCCCTTGCAATAGATTCCTTAGAGTAGATAATAAACTTTAAAGGCATTAAAGGTTGGCTTTTTTAAGCCTTAAAAGAATATCACTAGTTTTAATATTTATTCCAATAGCAAAATCAACAAATACTATAACATCAAAGCTTTTGCCAAACAGCTTAAGCATTTTAAGCGCATTTATAGCGCCAACAAAATCTATTAAATATAAACAGCATATTTACTCAAAAATACCTTAATTTAACACTCTTATAAATTATCTACTATTAACCAACAACTACTTAAGATAACTAAGATTAACACTATTTATAATAAGTTAAAATCCTATTTTGCAATCAACTTCTCCAACGCTATAGCTAACCTAAAGAATTCTACTATAACTTTAGTTAATATAGCCACAGGCAAAAATATTACATTATTTATATAAACAATTATCTATAATGCCAAAGCATGCAATATAAATTAATATATATAGTTAATTATAGCATTCAAAGCATTAACACTTAAAATTTAATTAAAAATCACTAAGCCTACTAAAGTAATTATTATTAAAGCTTTCCTTAAAAAGCTTTAATAACATAAAAATATTCTCATTAACTTTAATAAACAAAGCTACCTAGCTTTGCCAAAAGCCTAATATACTCCTGCCTACCTAAGCAAGCCGGCTTTTTTTCTAACATACTTACTGCATTAATAGTTTAAATAAGTTAAACAATAATTTTATCCTCAATTTAAATAGCAACAATTCCAGCTTAAGCCCCAGCCTTTTATTGCTAATTAGCCTTAGCAAAATTCTATATACCTAAGCCAACCTTACTAAACTTAAACATTTTTAAATTAACAACTTTCTTAGAAATAATAAGCTAGTTAAAGTTGTAGATTAAAGCTTAATTATAATTATCCTTAGCTGCTATTAAATAAATATGCAATATAGCGCAAGCAGCAAGCTAACTAAATTTAACCACTTATCTAACCTGCTAGTTAGCAAAATAATCGGCCAACTGCGCAAGCTAATAACTATCTCTGCATTCTTAAAAAACACTAACTCCCAGCACTACCGCTGCGTTCTAATCAGCAATTTACTATAGTTAAGCAACTATAACCTATATTTTATAACAAGTTTATCAAACCTATAAAACCGTTTAAATCTCATACATTCCAAGCAACAACAAAAAACATTCTAAATAATTACTTTTAGCTTAACTTAATATATTCTAATCTATACTTATATAATAATTAGTTTCTCAATATCATTGATAATTCTTTTATAAAATCTAAACTATTAGCATTTAACTCTGCTAACTATAATAACTTTAATGCTAACATTTATAATGCTGCCTACTTTAGCGTATTAACAACTTATGCAAAACATTGCTGCCACTGCCAAAAGTTATTTAAGTCTAATAATATATTAATAAATCACCTTTATTCAATTTACTTTAAAAAGCCTCATCTTATTACAAACACTAAAAAGTTATTACTGCTGCCAATATTATAAGCTATTAACAATTAATCCCTGCTAAAGGCAAACTTAAGCCTTAAAGTCGCTTTCTTCTCTAAAACCCTACCAAAAAACTAACGCCCTCTAGTGTCTACCCTAGTCTAAATCCTTAGAGAGCAAATATCAAAGTTATCAAATTAGCGGTAAAGGCTAATTTTAATGTAAGATCAGGTTTTAATTTCCACTTATATACTTATTTACATATATTTCTATTTTTACCTAATAGTATAAAAAACAATATCTACGCAAATATAAATTATAATTATATTATAGCCAATTAAAAATAAATATAACATTACTACCTAAACGTTAAGATCCGCCAGCAAGCCACTTTTATTAAATTAAAAAGCATTAGATTTATAATTTATAAATTATTTAACTATATTATTCTCAAGCTGCAATTAAAGAGTATCCGCTCAACAATAAAAACACTAGCTATTACTTCCTTTACCTATAAAATATCTATTATTAATAACCTAAAAGCCAATATACTCATTAATACTAATATTATAACATTAGAAAAGTTTAATTTGCTAATTTCTAAAAATTGCACAAACATTATATTATACAAAGTCTATATTTCTATAACTTCCTAAGCTTACAAACAACCATACAATATCTATATCTTTACAATATAACGCATTATATTACCTCCCATATCAAAGTAACACCTTCCTATTACCTATCATATCTATATAAACAATAAATAAAACTTATTATTTACACCATACGCTACAAATAAATTTAACGCCTACTTACTACTTATAAACACATATCTTAACAAAATTATCATTTGTAATTCTATACCTAACTATTTAATTATTCCCGCAGATTTCTTTATTAGATAATTAAAATCTATCAACCCTATATATTATATATTTCAGGTTAATAATAATATAAAAACTGCCAATGCTGCTTTTTACAGCTTAAAAAGCCTTTATCAACCCACTTTTACTAATAAGTTTAATAATTATTATAAACACCCAATTATTAGCGCTAATATTTTTAAAAAACTTACTATATATAAACATTGCTAAGTTAAAAGTTTTATTGCTAAATTTGCCAACGTTTTTTAAAATATAAAATTTGCCAATATTTTTTAAAACTAATAAATAAAAGTTTATCTACGCGACAATTAAAAGGACTTTATCTTTAAAAAATATTATATATATCTATTAAGTAAAGAAAAAAGCAAGATTATTAATACAACAATATTAACATTAACTGCTTAAGGTAAATATAACTATACACTGCAAGCAGTCCTAATATTATACTCTATATTTTATATATAAAAAATACTACCCCAAAAAAAGCCAAATAACCCTAAGCATTAAGGTTATATAATTATAAACATTTAAGTTTTTAACCATATAATACTATTAAATATATATCTAATAAAATCTTAAGATAATATTTTTACTAAAGTATTAAAAGCCAAGTATATCACAGTCCTTAATGCAGTGGCTTTCTTCTATTAATAAAAAATACACCTAAAAAGTTAATAACTCTTTATAATAACAATTATAAAAGATTAATTTATATTTAACTGCGCTATTATAAACTTTCACAACTCTCCCCCCTACATTCAATAATAGATAAACCATATCTTTATAAGCAAAGCTGCCAAAGCATACTTTAACAACTTAACAATCCCTTCCTTAACCTTTCCCTTACATATATTAAATCTACAATAAACATTTAAAACTCTACGCAAATTTAATATATCTATTAAAGCCTCTAAATCATATATTGCATCTCCAAACACTATCGTTCTTAGTTGCTTAATCAATGCATTTAACATATTAACAATAGCTAAACAATTAAAAGCAATTTCCAAACTCAATTTTCCCCTAAGCCTTTAAAACTTAAAACATTTTATTAGCCTTACAAACTATTTATATAAATACATCCCATAGTTTTCCATTATTATAAAGCTGCTAAAATAATATAAAACCAATCTTTTTAAACTTAACTCTAAATTAACTAGCAAAAATTAGCGGCAAATATAATCAAAGCATATCTTAGTTAAAATAATCTCTAAATTAAAAAAGTTAACGTTTACTACCGTTAAAGCTACGCTAATAAAATATACTAACCTCTATTATTTTAACTACAATTATCAACTCTTTTTAAACTTTAATATCTCTACTAAAGAAATTAGCGTCTAAGTTTACCATATCGCAGCAAAAACATTGCTAAAAATTATATAAAAAGATTATATTGCTAAGTATCCTTTGCATATAATAATCAAGCCTATTGCCTTTTTTAATTAATTACTAACCCTTATAAAAAAAAAATATTAGTCCATTAAAATAAAGCTTTTAAAATATATATAAACGCTAAAAAAGTGCTAACATTAAGTTAATATATTAAATCAACAAGTTATAGTCTTTATAGACCACAAGGCTATTATAGCGCTCACCCATCAGCCAGATATTATTAATTCTACGGCTATATTAATTAATAACAAATAAATCATCTATACTTTAGAATATCTTAGCTAGTTTAATATTAACATATTCCATAAGTCTAATAAAATAAATATTATCTTAAACACTCTTTTACAACTGCTAACATTAAACACGCCAAATCCATCCTTAATTGCAAAGCTAAATCGCCTCCTAAACAACGCTAATAAGCATTAGTCTATGCTTAGAACATATAATATATTTTTACTAATTTATTTTATTTAAAATAAATTAAAAATTAGCAATATTCTGCTATAAAATATAAAATCAATAATAGCCTTTATAATAATCAACTTAACACTAAAGTTTCGCTAATAGCTTTAATATAAGTATAATACTAATCTACATTAGAAAAAAATATTCAATATTATAAACTAAAACAATAGGCTAAGTTGCAATGCTGCCTTACTGCTCTTTAAACGTTATTTTAAGCTCCTATAAAAAATTACCAATAGTAATCCCCCTTAGTTATATATTCCCCAATTATATATTGCAGATATTCTCTATTTATTATATATTAAAAGTCATTATAATTATAATAAAATAAGTTACCTATTATTACAATTCTATATCCACTAATCAACTAAGCACCTTAAAGATTTTATTTAATAATATCCTAAGTATTATCTCTTTAAAATCCAACAACATAAGGCTTATAAAAATCTACAACCACTAATTAGCCCACCTTATCCATACTATTAAATTATAATAAACTTTATAATAGCCCTACTGTTAACCAACAACAGCTTTAATACAATGCTAGTCATTATTAATAAATTCTCAAAAAAAATTATTCTTATAACTAGCAAAAAGGGCTAAACAGCTGCAATCTAAGCAGAGTACCTCCTCTAAACATTATAAAAAAATAATTAGAAACTGCTAAAAGTTATTTTATCTAACTAAAACCCAAAATTTTTATTTAAATTATAAACTGCCGTATAAAAACGCCTAAGCATATAACTACTCTATATAACTACATATTATCCTCAGACTAATAAATAATTAAAATAAACCATCTAAACTTTAAAATCAGCTATTCAACACTTTATTCACAAGCTAAACAACCCTAAAAAATAAATTAACATAGTAAACAAAATGCAATTCAAATTTAACAACGCTAAATAATTGCCAACAAACATATCACCAAACAAAGTTATAAAGGAATTTACGCCTAATAATATCGCTAACATTATAGCTAATAAGCAACCTTAAATTAAAAACCTTCCAAAAATAAAAATCCATATATACAACTTATTAACATTAGCATCAACAACAATAAAAACTTATTTCAACCACTATCATCTTAGCAAATTTTTTAATATTAGCAACAAAATCCTGCTGCGCCTATACAAAAGCTACAATATTTCTTAAAAAGTTAAAAAAAAATTTAGCCTATAATACACTAAACTCTTTAAAATTATTAAGCAAGTAAATTAAGCAGCTTATCGCTTAGATTTTTTTTTCCACTAAAAGCAGCATAACGTTATATTAGTTAACTACTTAAAACCATACTTATTTAATCTCTTCAGCCGCTATATCCCGCTTATCAATCTTATTAAAATAATAAACCATAAGCGCCACATTTTATTAGCCAAAACCACCAAAAATAAAAAGGTTTATTATATAGTTAAATTTATCAGCTTAGGGCCTGAGTTCTAATAATAAATAACCTTATAGCAACTAAAAAATAACACAAATAAGCTTATTGCTAATTTTACCAAATAAGCAAACGTAAAAAGTTGCATAATAATTAATCACATTTTGCAATAAGCAAATTAATTTAAAAACAATAAAAAGTTCCTTTCTACATTACAATAACAATGCACTTATATTATAACTTAACTTTTAATAACCCAACTCTAAATACACCATTTACCACTTACTCTTAAAACAATAACACTAATAAATCATTAAAGCTGCACAATAAACTTAGCACGCCTATAAAAACTATTAACTAACTTTCCCTATCTTTCTATTTTAACAATAAAGCAACTCTTATACATTAACCATTAATACACATTTCATCGCGCGCGCTAACCAACCAAATCATTATTAGATACAAACCATAAGTTTTCTGCTCACTTCCACCTATAATTCACTTTACATTAATATAATCCACAAATTCTACGCATTACCTCTACCTACAATTATTTTTCCATTACTAAAAGTTACAAGCCTTTGTTTATAATTTTCCTTAAAACCTTACTAAAATAAAATACCAACCACAAATTTCTATTTATAATCTTAATATAATCATTACTAATATACCTTACCTTTAACAAGCAAGCATTTTCCCACCTTACCTACCATTAGTACCATAACCTAATCACTCTATCTTTTTCTTTTAACTTTTTATGCTAACTATTTTTACATTATTTTATTAATACTATATTATAACTCTTTTACCAACAACTTTGCTAACTTTCAATATAAGCAAAAAAAAATTACTTAATAAATTCAAGCTATAATAGCAAAAAAATCTTGCCATCTAATGCATTAAAATAAAAAAAAGCATTAATAAACGCGCTCGCAAAGCAATTGTTAAAAAAATAAAAACACTCACATTATAAAACAACTACACCAACAACAATAATCTCATCCATAAAATCCATTCTACCATCAACACTCTAACCCTATAAAACCCTCAAAAAAATAATAGCATATAAAAACTTAGCAAACTTATAAAAATAATAATTATATTTTACACTATAATCTCTAAAAACGCTAAAATACTTAAAATTATTTAAAGCTATTATAACGCTAATATTAACTAATAAAACAACAAAAGCCAGTTTTACAATAAATTTGCCAAGTAAATTAAATATAAAAGCGTCAAAATCAAATACCTTATCAACTATGCTATTCCTATAAAAAATGCTTTTAAACCTCTATAACTCCCAATCTCAACTTAGCCAAACCCTGCCAATAAAAACAACTCCACTAACGACAATAATAACCCCAATAATATAAAAAACAACATCACACTTAACAAATATGCTAAAAAAAAACAAAAACTACAAAAAAAGGCCAAAACTTAATATAAATCAACCTTAAAAAAAACTCTACGCAAAACGCCAACTTACAAAAGCAAAGCTATCTTTAGCACTAATTCCAAAGCCAAATCTATTATTAAATCCAAAGCTAATAAACCAATTAACAAACCTAAATCAAACAATTGCAAAACATTTAAAAAAAATAAACCTATCCCTAGCTAATTAAATATAACCAACCCAAGCAACTTACCAAACCTAGATAATAATATTAATAATACTAATAAAGCTAATAACTTTAACGAAAGTCAACTTACCAATAAAAACATTGCTAAGTATATTATATCAACCAAAGCCAATAATACTATCTAAAAAAAAAAGCTTAAAATCAGTTGCATATTTATTAAATCTAAGTAAAACACCCAAAGCATATATTTAATAATGCCACCCCAAATACCTCTTTAGCTGTTCAACTATCAATAATTATATTATCTATAACGTACTTCATCAGCGAGTCGCGCATACCACCGAGTCGCGCACTTTGCAGCCACATCACAACTTTCAACTCAAATAACTCAACAATAAGCATTCAAA
>JALRMF010000425.1:0-39292 GCA_026120015.1 Dendrostoma leiphaemia | reverse complement strand
TCCGATTGGAGGACCGGTCCGCCGCGGACCGGCGCTAGCCGGCCACGGCTAGTGCGGAACGAAGGGGGACATAAGCCACCTTCCGTGGCCTCGTTCCCCAACGTAAATAGCCTCCCTTTTTTCCAACTACCACCAACGAACAAATACATTGCATAACCCAATAGTGCACTATTCGACCAAGTGAGACCCTACCAACAGAAGCATTCCCATATAAAATCAATCGTTATGTGCGTGTGGTGCCCATCGATCACTAGAAGGCGCCACTCATTGGGGTCATTAGGGGCTGTACCGGGGATGAAGACTTTCCTCAGCCATTCAATGGCGATTCTTTCCTCTATCTACCCCTTTTTTGTTGCCGTGAATTGCCAACCATCGTGATCTTCGAGGGCCACAGGAAACTACTGCTGTTGTACACTCAGCCCTTTGAAGATGATGAGAGGGACTAGCCACTTGCCCGTGGCCGATACGCATTCCATGAAGGAGGTCCACGCTCTCAAATTGAAGTCCTTCTGAAGGAGAGGGCTGTCTTTTGAATAGCCGAGAGTGAGGACATTCTTACAGCGACCCTCCATTAACCCGCCCTCATCAGCGTTCCAACGGTTGGCTGGCTTAATTGCCTTCACAATTAGCAACTCGAGGAGGGCAAACTATGACCCAACGTTCTCTTTTGTAGCTGCTCGGAGACGAATAGCTTCAACCCGTGAATTCTTACGGCTTCGAAGTAGAGAATGACGAGAAAGGAAGGCCCTCAGCCAATTTCTTCCTAGGGGAGCGCGGTTCTCGTTGGGGTAGGCCAATTTAGCTGCGAGGGCCCTTGTTTCGTAGCGGGTCAATCCCAGCCCCAGACTGCTTTGGTTGATGATAAATACAGCCAATTGGTTCTCCTGATACTCAGAAAGAAGCATCTGACCATTGGCGGCATCACGATGATTTTGTACACCAGAGAAACGTCGTCGTAGTGTTGTGTAGGGTATGTGCTAGATCCTGGAAGCCTCTCGTTTTCCCATACCGTCTGCGACGGCAGTGATCGCATCAATTATGTCTTCTTCAGAGTACGCTTTCATGATCATTAGATTGATGACTGGAAGAAGTCTAGTGATCAGAAAAAAAATTCTCTCGTAAAGATATTGAGGAGTTTTTATCTGGCCGGGTGGCGCAGTGGCGAAGCGCCTGGTTACACCTCTTGCAATTGAGAGTAAATAAGAGGTCGTGGGTTCGAATCTCGCCTTGGCCGCAACACCGCCTTTTCTCTCCGGCTGGTCATCGACAACGACTCGTTGGGATTACCTAAGCAACTGATAGGCCTCAACGTTACAAGACTTTGGGAATTGCTGCTTTGTAGCAGCTAGAGAGTGCCATTATATTCGTGATTTATAAGGAGAAATAACAGTTTTGGGTTGTAGGATGCTTCTAGGCTAAGGGGATTGGTTGTCTTAAGGAAAGCGCTACTCCTGTAGATAGAGATAGATTTGGCTATATAGCCCTCGCTATAGCCGAAAGGCTCCATGCGAGTATTGAAAAAAAAAAAAAAAAAAAAGGTTTTTATGTGGTGGGTCCAGACGCCTGCATACGCGTACGCGGGTGTAGGGTGGGCCGAATCAGGGGGTGGGCCGAATCTGAGCCCCGGATGTTGATTGATTGATTGATTAATTGATTGATTGATTGATCTAACGTCTTTGAACAAGAGACGTGCCAGGCGCGATGCCGACATGGTCTATACTAATCTATACTAAGCTATAGAAGACCGTCTTCACCTAACGTTCCTGTTTAATACATCGGGCAAATTGCAGTAAAGAAATTAGTCGTCTCTATCCATTTATAGAAACAAATTATAAAGCATATTATAAAAAAAAAGCAAAGTCTTAATAAACTGTTTAAAATGTAAATTAATGTTATTTTATAAAGTATATATATATAAAGTTAAAAGGTGCGCTTTATTTATAAGCTTTTGCAGCGCTGTTTATAGTGTTGGTTTTAATAGGGTTAGAGTTATAGGTGTATAGTTTCTATATACCTTTTAGTTATAAGTTAGCTGTAGGGAAATTATTTTTTACTTAACTTTCTTTTTATTTCTTTTACCTTATACTTAACTTTTTATTATTAATTCTACCTGCGCGTTGCTTGAGTTTTTTTAAGCTTTTTAATAATGGCTAATAAGCTTAAGAATGGTTTTATAAACCTTTTTTAGCCTTTTAGCAACATTTAAATGCTTTTTACTTATTTGTGCGCTTATTAGAAAAAGTTTATTAAGAGTATTTATAAGCGTTTTTTTTGTAAGCATAATAAGATTTGTGCTTAGATAAGTGTTAAATAAAATGCCCCTAGTATCTTATTTATTTCTTTTACTATTAGTGAGTATTTCTTTTTTATTTGCAATAAGAAAGTTGTTAATGTTAATGCGTTTAAAATTAACCTTTTGCTGCTTGTTTTTAGTGATAGAGACGGTTAAAATAACTTTGTTAAAGCTTTTATTAATGTTTTTAATAATATTATAAATAATTTTAAGCTTTTTATTAGTAATAGAAACGCTTAGGAGAATAATTCCAATGCTTTTTTCTCTAATAATAGCGCTGTAAAAAACCTTTTTAAGACTAATGTTAGTAGTAGTAGAAATGATAAAGGTAACGAAGGTAAGTTATTCTAATATAGGAAATATAATAAATAAAAACTAATAAATTTTATATAGATGATTTTAAGAGTAATAAAGCTGCTAAAGGTGCTAAGGATAGCATTTTTAGCAAGCCCTTTTCTTTTAAGATAGTTAAGAAATTTAAAACTGCTATTTGCAATTATATTAATAAGCTTTTGGCTAACTTTCCTAAGCGCTTAGCGTTTAATATAGCTTATATTATGCCTTATATTAATTATATTTAAAATGCTTATAATAGAAAAAACAATAAAATTTACTTTAATAAGTTTAAGAAAGCTAATAATAAGCGTTATATTAAGTGTTGTAATTATTGCAATAAGAATTTGCATGCTTATGCTTTTGTTTTTAAGATTCTTTTGCTTATTGCTTACTTTATTTAGCGTAAGCAATTAGCTTTTTTAAATGCTTATAGTTGTATTAAGGAGTAGCATTGCTAGATAATAAAGGATAAGATTATTAATGTAATTAAGAAGGTGTGTAAAAAACTTGTTTTTAAGCGCGATTACCTTTTTATCAAAACTTTTATAATTTATATAGAAAAGGCTTATATAGTTTAGAAGGTTTTAATAAAGCTGTTTAAAGGTAATTATTATAATAATTTTAAGCATAAAATTAAGCATAGTAATATAGCCTTTTAAGAGGATGCTTTTAAGCTAAAGCGCGCTTAAAAGGGTATTTTTATAGCTTAGTTTAATATAAACTTATAAAAGGAGAAGTATATTAAGGTTTTAGCTAAGCTTAGCAAAGCTTTAAATAAGGTTTTTCTTAAGCTTTAAGCGTTTTAAATAGTATATTTTATGCTTAGATATTATAGTTATTAATGCTTAAATTAGCGGTTTTAGGCGTTAAGGTATTTTGATAGATATTAGCAGGGAAAATAAGCAGTTTGTTTAGCTAATTTTAAGAGTTTATAAAGTTGTAACTGCGCTATGTTTAGCCTTTATAGCGCGCTAAGTAAGTAGTATTTTAGCAAATAATTTATATTTCTAACTTTTCTTTTATATTTTATAGGTTTATTATTGCTTTAAAATGCTTAAATAGAGCTTATGCTAAAGATTTTATAAGCTTATTTATGGGTATTTAGTTTATTGTAAGATATGTGACTTTAAAGCTTTCTTTTTAATTTTCTTGCTTTAGTTATATTTTTTATATATTAATATGCTTAAGTTTTGTTGTAAGCTTTTGATTGTTTAAAATAATAAGCTTTATAGTTTGGAGGTTATTTAAATAGATATTTTAGGGCTATGCAAGGTTTAGTTATATATTTTTGAATAGTTTCTTTAGTGCTATAGTTTCTTTTGCTATTAATTTAAAGATAAATATTTCCGCTTTAGTTATTAAGGTTAAAATAATTGCTTGCTTAAAAGCCTTTTAGTTAATAGGTTTATTAAAAAAAAGCATAATATATCTTAGGGAAAACTTTTAATTTTTAGAGTTATTTATAAATAAAGCGTCTTTTATAATAAGCAGAGCTTATGCTTTGTTGTTTTAAGCGCTATATTAGATAGCTAGAAACCTTGTTTTAAATAGGTATTATATTATTTTATTGGCTGCTTTGAGGTGTTTTAGACTAGGGTTTATAAGGAAATGTAATAAATATATGTATGCAAAGGTTATATTTAGGTGCACTATAATGGCAGTGTATAAGATAGATTTGATTTTTTGTTGATATGTGTATCTTTTCTTTCTTATAGCTTAGCTTTTATATTTTAGGAGCTTTTAAAGAGTTAAAAGAGTATATAAAAGGATTTTTAGGTTATTTAAAAGGCTAAACTTAGATGTAATTTTATTAATATAAGAGTTATATATTAGGCTGATTATGTAGCTTAAATAGTTTTTTTAGATATATATTTTAAGAAATTATTTGGCGTTTTTTAGAGAGGTAATCTTATACTTGCTAAATAGCCTTTTTTAGATGCTTTGCGCTTTTTTTGCTTTGTTTTAAAGGTAGATTAAAAGCATATTATTTATATAAAAAAGGATAAAGATACTTTATTTTTTGCTTATATATAGGCAAAGTTTTTTAGGCAAGGCTACAAAGCTTAGTTTAGTTAGTATTGCTGATAGGTTCTTATATTATAGCAAGGGAGAGTTTCTTAGTTTATATAAAGCGCGTTTTAGCTATTTATATATCTTAGGCTTTTTAAATCTAGCAGAAAGTTTTATAAAAATAAAGGTTTAGGTTTTATAATAAGCATTTAAAAATATAGTTTTAATATTTATTAAGTTAATTTTAAAGTTAAAATAGGCTATAATAATTATAAGTATGTAAAAGGAATAAGCAGCAAGTATAGCTGTATATATATCTTTTAGACCAGGTTTTTAAAGGTTTTTTCTAATATAAATCTGCGCTTTATATAAAGTAATGTTGCTATTTTTATTAAGCTTATATTTATATACTTATTTTAAAAAGAAAAGTGTTATTGTTAATCTTTTTCTTTTAAAAGTATGCTAAATATTTAGTTTTAAAAGCGTTTATATTTTTTTATGTATAGCTTTAAGCTAGTGCTCTTTATATTAAAACTTTTAAGCGTTATTTTAGCTTTTTGGTTTTAGTAGAAAGTTTATATAGTATATTAGGTTGTATTGTTTTTAAGAGTTTTCCTTAAAAGCTTTAGACTTTTCTTTTTGCAAAGTATAAGGCTTTTTTGCGTTTAGCAAATGTTTTGTTTACTATTGCATTAAATATGCAATATATAATTTAATAGCAATAATTAGCGCTTAAAACCAGCCTTTTAAGCTAATTAGGCAGAAAGATAGTTAGAAAATTTAATTAATATATTTTGTTAACTTTTTTTATAAAAGCGGTTATATATATATATATTTTGCCTTTAGAGCTTGCTTAATTTTCTTTAATCTTTGTAGCGGTTAGGTTGGCTTGTTTAAAGCGCTTTGGCTCTAAGTAGCAAGGTAGCGTGTGTTTTACGTGGCATAAACGTCTTTAACAGCCTTTTTAAGCTCTTTTTTAAATAAGCTGATATTTTAAACGTTATGCTCTAAAGAGCTAGTGTTTTAAATGTTATATTTTAAAGTATTTAACAAGGTTGAAAGTCTTTATCTTATGTGCTATTATTTTAAATCGCTTGGTAAAGGCGGTCTAGATGTGCTATTTTGATTATTTACCCTTAAGTTTCAATTTAGTAAACTATTTAGATTTTTTTTAAAGCTATATCTTAGTTATTTTAACTGCTTTTAATATATAGCAATAACCTTATTACTATTATAATATAATTAAAGATTTTCTTTGTTTTAATAATTTTAAGCAAAATAACCTTTAAGTTAGCCTTAGAAAGGCTATTTTAAGCCTTTTTCTCTCTTAGGGTATAAAATTAGGTTTTGTTAAAGAAGATATTGCATGTTATTATTACTTTTCTAAGCTTGAAAATCTATATATAGTAAATTTTTATAAAAATATAGCTAATTAAATAGCTTATATAAGCCTTAGATTAGGTCTTTATATTATATTTTATACTGCTTATTTTATACTTTTTCTTAAGAATATAGGCATAGTAGCTATAGGCGTATATGTTGCTTTAATCTAGGCGTAAATCTTTATATAGCTTATATATTTGCTTTAGCTTATATTATCAAAAATATTATTTAAATTATTTTAGCAGGACTTAATTTGGTAAATAGCTATGTTTATATATTAATAGGCATTTGTTAAACAGCCAAATCCTAGCGCATATAAATTTTAGCTATAATTCTGCTAGTAAATTTGATTCTAGTTGCAAAGTTAAAGCCTTTTTAATGACACTTTTTCCTGCTTGTTCAGCGCTTTTATTAGGTTCTTTAATACGCAGTAGTGCAACTTTAACATTAATTCTGCTTTCTTTATACTATTTTATATATGCTATTGTATATTTTATTTTAATAACGGCAGCTTTAGCATCTTAGCAAATTTTACAAACCTATAGTTTAAAATAGCAGTTTATATGCGCCTTATAATTTTATAGCGCTAAGAAAACTAGTTTTTAACCCTTTTCTATAAGGTTTATTATAGCTAATTCGCTATTAAACTTGTTTTTATAAATAAGCGCATACTTTGCTTTATTATATGCTTTATTATAGATAAAAAGGTTTTACAATATCCTTTAAAAGAGTTTTAAGCTTGCCCGTTCAAAAGGTTCTTAATATATATTCTAAGTAATTATAGCACTTATATAAAACTTGCATTTTATATGTTTTATTTTATTAATTTTAATGCCTTAAACTATTAAAACTAAGAGCTGCAGCGCTTTTGGTTTTAAGTGCTTTGATTAAAAGTGTTAAAAGTGCTTTAAATTGTCTCTTATGCATATATTTTGCTAGTTAACGCTATTAAAGTCGCTTATAGTAGCTAATGTAATGATTTTATCGAAAGAAAATTAGAGCTTTAAATAGAATAAAATAGGCTTATATTCAAAGAAAACCAAATTAAACTTTTTAATTAACTTGGCAAAAATTATATTTTTTATTATTATTTTATAGCGCATAGTATAATTAAAACCATAGTACTATATCTTTGTATTAGTTAAGCAAGCTTTAGAAATAATATTTAAATAGAAACTTTCGACCACTGCTACGTTTAATAGAATCAGGTTTAGCGTTTGCTCTTTATCTTTGCTGTTTAAAGCTTTTTTAAAGCGCTTTATTTTATAGTTGATAATAAGAAGTATTAATATGCTAGCATTAATTGTATTGTTGCTGTAAAAGCGCTTAAAAAAAGCTAGTTTTAAGCAATTTAATAAAGTTAACTAGGTATATAGCATTATAGTTGTTAATAATAGTGCTGTTTTAAAGAAAATATTTATAAATTAAAAATAGGGTTAAATAAATGCTTGCGCTTATATTAGGCACTTTTAAGTTTAAAAATTGAAGGTTAATAATTGCGTAAATTAACTAGTATATTGTTATATATGTAAATAAGCTGTTTAAAGCTTAAAATAAAAGAAGAAGTAAAGAGTTTAGGCTTTAATATTGTTAAATGGGTAAAATGCTTTAAACTATCTATTTAAAGAGTTTTCTCTTTTTAATTTGGTTAAGGGTAGCTAGTTAAGCTTAATAAAGTTTTTTTTAAGAGCTTTATATTAAGGATTTTTATATAGAATAATTTTAATTTAAGCAATGGTTGCATTATTAAATATTTTATTAAACTTATCTTTAGCTTTTTATTTTCTAATATAGGCGTAGTAAAAAATATTATACTTAGTTAAGGGTTAACTGTATATTGTTTCTTTGTCTAAGAGGTAAAAGTAGAAGTGCCTTAAACTAGCGTTTTTATTCCCTTCTAAATTAGCGTTTTAGTTTTTTTAATGCTTATTTCCGCTTGTTTAGAGCGCTGGCAAATAGAAAGACGCTTTAAAAGAATTGTTTTTTTTTAGGGTAGCAAAGATCCCTTAATTATTATGCTTATAATTTAGTTTATTGTAATAAAGGAGGGCTGAGAATGCATTTATAAGCTTGTTGAGGAATTTGATTGGTTTTTCTAAAGCGTTATTTTTAATTAGTTTTTAAAGCTATCAATTGCCTTAATTAGGTGCAAGCCTTTTAAAGATTGCTTAAAGGAAATCTTGCGCTTTAAGAAAGCCTTTAATTTTAGAAATTTTATACGCTTATGCTTAAACATAAATAGCTTTGAATTTTCTAATCTAAGTTAATGCTTTAGTTTCCTTTTCTTAAGCTTTTTAAAGATAGTTATAGTATTAAAGGCATATTATATTGCTGATTATAGCATTAGTTAATTTAAGGTTTGCTTTTAGGTTTTAAATAAATTGCTGCATTAATAGGTTTTTTTAAAGCTTTATTTTTATAATATACGCGTTAATAAAGTTTTTTTAAACTATTTTATTAATTTATGTTTAGATTTTATTTAGGTTTACCTTTTTAATTTTATGTTTTTGCAGATAATATATATATGCTATATTTAATTAATTGCTAAAAAAGAGTTTATAGTCGCCTAGATCTTATACTCTTTATATATTGCATTTCTGCTTAAAAAGGCGCTTTTAACGTTTTTTTTCCTTTGCGTTTTTTGCTTTGCGCCTAAGTTTATAATCATTAGCCTAGTTGTTGTAATAGTTTTTTTTATCTTAGTTGTAGAGCGCTGCGTTTAGCGCTTTTAAATCTACTAAATATTAAACTTAGGCTATTTAACAATGCGCTTTTAAGTACTAAAACTATTTTAGGAAAGTATATTAATTTATATACTTAACAAAAGTATTAAGCTCTTTATTAGCTATTTTAAGCATAATTATAAATAAGTAGAATAAGGCGTTCTTGCTTTTAAGAATTAAAAAACAAAGTAGGAAAAGGTTTATTTTAGCCTTATATATAGTTAAGAAAAGATTCTTAGGTTGCTTGCTAGGCTTATAACTATAAAAACAAATTGTAAGGCATATTATAAAAAAAAAGCAAGGTTTTAATAAACTATTTAAAACGTAAATTAATGTTATTTTATAAAGTATATGTATATAAAGTTAAAAGGTGCGCTCTATTTATAAGCTTCTGCAGCGCTATTTATAGTGCTGGTTTTAGCAGGGTTAGGGTTATAGGTGCATGGTTTCCATACCATTGGCAAAGGAGGGTGGCGCCGTTGGCCGTGCCTAAGAGAAAATCGATACTTGCTTTCGCCATCCATGGACGAAGATGGTGCGGTGTGGCTTTCCGGCCCCTCTTGCAGAAATAGAAATGCACCGGGGTCTTTGGTCTTCCACAATTACACTGGAGTAGTGTGTCTTGGTGACCTAGTCTTTAATGATATGCTGCGAAGTCTCAATGTTGAGACCTTGCCGCATACAGCCTTCCCAGCACATGTCGAAGGAGGCAAAGTTCAGGGGGCTTGGGGTGAGGACTATTCCAAGATCGGAATATTTCTGAGGGCATAGCGAAGGCCATCTTTCAGCAAAGGTTCGGAAGGCAAACGCCTTGGCCTTTCTGTTGATATGTGCTAGTGATGCTTGTGGCTGGTGTTCTGGGGTTTGTCTGCAGGCCGCCTTGGCCAGCGTATCTGCTTCCTCGTTTCCTGGAATGCCTGCATGCCCTGGGCACCACCATATGTAAACCTTGCCCGAGGTTACCCAGGTGGCTTGCTGTCTCTGTGACCAAAGAGAACAGAGCCTATGGAAAGCCTTGAACCTGGCATGGCTGCTCCCTGCGCTTGGAGAGCACAGTCTAGCGGCGACTACAAGGTTATCAAGACAAATGTGCACATTGTCAGCTGAAAGGGCAGTAAGTGTCTCCGTGGCATTTAATAGACCCCGATATGCAGCCTGTGTCTCTGTGTCAAAGACTTCCAGTTGGGTGCCTAGAAGTTCAAATCCTTTGAAAATTGCCCGACCATACTGATATCCTACCCAGCCCGCTCCAGCAGTGTTACGCATCTGATCGTGACCAGCGGATGGTCTGCTTCCGTCTGTCATTACTCCACGGGCATATCCTCATCCTTATACTGGGAAGTACCCTCCTCTCCACTTATTGGATCCTTATAACTAAGCTCGGCGCCACGGGCGCAGTTCCAGGAAGATACGAGCTGGTAATAGTCCTTAAGTCTGTCGCGGTCACCAGCAGGCTCCTCAGGCATAGCCGCCACAAGTCTCTTGTAGGCGTAGTATAGCTTCTTAGGATGGCTGTCCTCAGTGACACCCAGGGGCAGGAACTGGTCGGCCGCAGGCGCGTGCAGGCTGTCCATATCGATGGGAAAGTTGTTGATTGTGATGTTGACTGTTGCAAAATGCGACTTGTTAGCAAGACTGCAAACGCTATTGACCATACTATTAAGAGGTGCTTTCAATCGTAGGTGGGTTGATTGATTGAGAGGATCGATTGGACTTATAGGTAAGGTTGTGCAAATGCGATGACGTTCCCCTCCCTCGCGGCCACGCGGGTATATATGCTTTTCACGACGCAGAACTCATGCTCGGCAAGTTCCTCGTATAAAAGCTTGCTGTTACGCACCTGGTTCCTATACTGCAGAATCTTGCTCCTCTCCAGAACCGAGTTCGCAGCCCAGTATTCGAGCTTCTCCTGCGTCTCCCCGTTGCCAGTCGGCAGGATGCACCATTCCCTCAGAGCGTTGGTGCATTGCAAGACCGTCTTTGGCCGGCCGCCCGCGAGCAATTGCTGCGTGACACGCACGTCGTTGAGCAGGGCGCCGATCAGGCGCTCATAGTCGGCGCCAACCATTGTACCATTGGACATCTGCAGCCGCCGCTTCTCACACAGGTATAGGAACACTTAAAGCGGGACACTATTGGAGCTAATGATGCGGACGTGCTACCAAACCCACTGCACCCGGGAAAACGCGTAGATGGCGCCCAGGCTCATCGGCTCGAAGCATGCCTTAGCCCACGCCTTCATCTGAGAAGTGACCAAACGAAATTGCTTCGTATCCTCCTCCAGCAGGGCGTTCTGATTGAGCAGTCGGGGCAAGAGGGAGAGGTTCTCGTTCAAATTGGCGCAAGTCGCCTCTCGCGCGACCTTCAGGTCGACCAGGTCCACCTTTAGCAAGCCGCCTTCGGTCTTGACCAGCCTGCCGTCGTGACTTTTGCCTGCAATTTGCAGGCAGAAGTATACGGCGACGAGTGTCGCGAGGGGGACCTCGGCTATCGATGTGATATCGTCGCTGTTCAGAAACGCCTTGGTGGATTGGCGCAGCATAGTAAAGACAAACGGCTGGTGGACGGTGTCGAGCATAGGGCGAAGTATGTGGTCGTTGGCATATCTGACGAGGCATTTCCAACGGTTTTCAATCGTAGTAGCCGATTGAACGAGTCTGACTTTTTTGAACCTGTTTCCACTTAAGCATCGTTCGACCACGGTGCTGATCTCGACGTAGTAAGTTAAGAAGAGCCGACAGTTATCTTTTGCTTTGGCACTGTTTAGACAGAGGCTTGTCCAGACCTCCTTAGGATCACTGCCTTTGTACTCTCGGGTGTAGAAACTAGATACGCGTGCAAGTGTTAGAATTATGGCACGGGTGGGCATTGACTCGCCCGGCGGGTGTCTTGAGCCCTCTAGTACTTACTCGCAAAAGATGCACCAGAGCCGCTCTCGCTCCAACGATGTCTTGTCGTTGACCCTGCTGTAATCTTTGAGGGGCTGGTTGTCGTACTTTTGGCGAGCATTTTGCAGCCAGGCCTTCTTTGATCCTACGAACTTCGGGGGCGGCGCCGGTGTGTCGGGCATGTTGACTGGAACGAAAGCTGTGACTGCGGAAATCTTGTACAGTTTGCCTACGAAGAGACTTTTTAGACGGTTAACACTACTCTAGGTTACGCGAGCGGAAAGAGCATGTTTTTGAGAGATTAGGGCGGCAACGGGCTTTGGTCATTCTATTATTATCGAGAGCTATTCCCAGCCTTCTAAGCCCTACGCTTGTGATCAGAGGGTCCTGCAAGGCAGCAAGGCAACAAGGCAGGCTGGCACAGCGTTTCCAGCTGCAATGTCTTTCTGATGCCGCCGACGGCATGACGAATTTTAGACGTGGTGGTGTGGTCTGTACAAGGTCTAAATGCAGCGGAGCACTTTTACATAAGCCGGGGACCGGGGCGCGAAATAACGCCATGGCGCTCTGGAAACGACTACGGATCCGTACTGTGTACAAACTGAAAAGAGCCCCGGGGTGAGCGTACTAGCGTCCCGGAGAAACACTCCACCCTCCATGACCAGGGCGGCGACCTGAAAGTGGGTCACTCGATTACGGAGAATGCACGGAAGGGAGACGGCTGTGCAGACCGTTCTGTTAGTGGTATATAGTGAGTGACTTTCACAACCGTTCGTCACTCAACTCATGTGCAGCGTCGGGCGACACATCTCTTGTAGTATAGTGGTCAGTATGCGAGCTTGTCACGCTCGAGACCCGGGTTCAATTCCCGGCGAGAGAGAATTTGCTTTTTGGCGATTTGTTGAATATTGAAATATCGAGGTGGTTGGCTCCTTTTCATTTTTGAAGCTCTGTAGGTGCGCAAGTGGTATTCCTTCGAGGAAGAAGGCATATTCAGCTGCTTCTCCTGCATTGTGGCTTATGTAATGTGTGGTTAGTATGCAAGCTTGTCACGCTTGAGACCCGGGTTCAATTCCCGGCGAGAGAGCATCTTTTTTCATTTTGCTGCATCGCGAGGTTTTCATGGTGTTTTCTTCTGATATCTGAGGCTCTGCGGGCGCGCACGTGGTATCTCAGTGTTGGGAAGAGTGAGAAGGAAGGTACGCAGGGTGCCCCCCCTGTCGCTTATGTAATATGTACCCGGGTACCCACTGCACATGCTGGTCCAATTTCCAGCGGGAGAGATTTCAGACTTCTGTTCACCTCAATTGACTTTAAAAAGTTTTTTGCTCGCAATTGTCAGGCCCAGCAGTGCGCACTTTTTAGAAGGAATTGCTGCTTCAGTCAAGATACTGCATGGCTAACAGACCCTCGAATAGATATCTGTCACCTGTGCACTACCTGCACCTAGTACCTCTGATCTCTCCGTGGTATTTCCTCTAGGTGTCACGTTCAAGACCAAGAGGACCCCCCCAAGGGGGGGGGGTTACATCAACGGGTGGACAGTGGCTTGGGCTCTCTGGGGTTGATTCTATGAGTATGAGGAAGTGTCCACATGATGCAAATTTCTAGCTTGAAAACAAAATATTCGTGAAGGGTCCAGAGGACTCGCACCTCAGGAGTGTATCTGCACTGAGCAAGCCATGTAAGTACGAGTCCATATGAAGTCGAATGAGTTTGAAGGACTCCTCGAAGAAACGATATCATCTCTAGGCCCCAGTCAACCGCTTTTTCACATGCCCAAGACTCCGGCTCTCGACTTTGAACGGTGGCTGGAAATCCCGCTACAATCCGCTTCCCAGGATACGAGTCCATATGTTGTATACAAAGCGCACAGGGACTGCAGGAAGAACCAAGAGGCCAATTGTAAGTTGCGAGATACCGCAGATGATGCCTCATAGAATTCGGCACTGCAAATCCGAATAGGCAGCTAATCACCAGTCCACAAAATAATCAATCCCATCAGTTAAAGCCACGGCACCCACTGAGGCATGGTCGCTGCCCACATACTCTTTCAGCTCCGCATTCCTCAGCTGGGAACTTGCATCGAGGTACTGGAATAGGGCATTACAATCATCGCCCATGGTGTACGTGACGCCATAACTCTTCAACAGATTGACGCGCGCCAGGAACTCCTCGTAAGTCTCCGTACGCCGCCGTTGAGGATATTGCTCCAGGCTTCCATAAGACAGTCTGAAGGCCGGCTTCGTCCCATTCCCAGACAAACTTGCCTCGGCCAGCCAGTCCTTGTGGTTCAGTATATAGTAGTCGTCCCAGTACAGAGCCGGGCTGGCGGCAAGCAATGTATCAAACAAGTCAGGCCGGCGCAGTAGAGTATACACGACGAACAATCCTCCAAAGGAGTGCCCGTACAAAGCTTCTCGTCCGAACGTGACTTGAGAAAACTCGGATCGGACGAATGGCCGGAGGGTATTCTCGATGAAGTCGATGAAGTCGTCAGAGCCCTCCTTCACACCTGGAACGGCCGGCGGGGCCTCTCCTGGCGTGACGGGCTGGAAGTCGATGCTCCGCTGTGCACCGTACACAGAGTCCGTGACCGGATACCCAATACTCACGACTATGGCACCCGGCTGGTCCAGCTCGACGGCGTCTCGCCGGCGCCAAGCCTCGGTTGCTGTCATACCCAAAGCATTCCCGTCCAGGACAAACCTGCTCGCACCGCAGTTCAGTATCGTAGCAGATGAGCAGAGGACCAACCCCTGTACATGGGGTGAAAACAACTTACATGGTCAAGGCCGTGCCATTCGCATCCTGTCGCGTGGCCGGCCATTCCAAGGGCCACGAGACTTGCACTTGATACTGCAAGTCCAGTCCATTCGTGACGTTCCACAACGCGACGTTGGGTAATACCGTTTCTGCAAAGGTTGACACCAGAGGGGTGAACGACCAGTTATAGTTCGTCAGTGTCATTCTGAGATTGTACAGTGTGACGAGGACTCAAAGCCCGCGCAAGAAGCCAGAGTAGCAGCTGATGCAGGTCTCACTTTGTCAGACACTGGTGTCCTGATACTGGTCACACATTGGGTTCACGAAAACTGTGTGTGACCAAATTTTGTTATCCTCTGCCTGCTGTGGAAGCGGGGTTGCCATGGGCTCTACTGTGGCTCGTGGAAAACCTGCAGCGTTGCTTACCCGAACCAGGGATGTTAAGACCCCGGGCAGGCGGTAACAAGATTACTGTAAGCCACTAGGACAGAATATTATCTATCCGTGCTATCTTGAGTGTTAGTGCGAATTATCCCGGTTGCGCCAGCACTTTCAGCCTGATTTCAAGATCACGGTCTGGCTGAAAACTAATGGGCGGCGTGTGTCCATGGAGAGCAGACTACCCGAGCAGTATCTTGTTCCCTGACACAAACAGTTTCTTGATTTATGTGCCAAAACTTCCCCATTTGAAGTTCGAGTTTACAGGTATTTCTATCTCAAGCATCATATACGTATTTTGGAACCATAGGCTAGGTAGTTCGCAAGTGACAGTGTCTCCCTCCAGCCCACTTGCGTACCTTACTTGGCATAGGTAACCAGGCAGGCACAGGTCTTGTTATTCTTCTCCTCGCTCTCGTAGGGCCGACTTTGGTGTCCCAACTTACACCTGTATTTGCCAGAACAGAAAGCGCAGGACATTAAACTTTGATGACGCGGATGTCCCAACTTAAATTCTATCAGAAGAATCCTTGGCAACTTGGCACTGGCAGTCTTGCGACCCCGTTCTGTCGTATCGACAATTGACTTCGAGGCCGTGTCTCATTCGCCCAGCACATAAGCTTCACGTACCCTCAGCCAGGCGCGAATGTCGGCCCCTTTTTCATTATGCGCTATTTTCCCGGTGAGAATGCACGTCACGCCGTCTAGGCATTTGGAGACGCGTTGCACCATCTCGCAGGCTCACTGTGCAGGCTGCTGGCCTCATTTATTGTTTCCTTCTTTCAGTGTAGGTCGCCATGGCTGCCAAGGACTTTTTTCCGAGCTTTAAAGGGCCGTGGAGCCGTACGATGAGAAACACCTTGGGCGGCATCACTTTGCTGGCGTTTCTGTGGTCGATAACCTACGCTTTTGATGTAAGTCTCGGGCTCTGGTTCTCGCCGTTCGGAAACGGCTCCCCGTCTATCATGCTGCTAGGACTTACGCAATGCCAAAGTACTGACGTCTCAACACTTATAGGGAAGTATGAACTTGGATTGTTGGTCTCGGAGCAGTATGAGTGCAGCACCAGCAGCTGAAGTCGCCAGTCCCGGGAGTCTGGACGTGGCTCTGTCGAGCTCGTCCCAATCGCAACCCATATCCGAGCAGCCTGGGGCTACGGGCGTCACAGGCGCGATGGGAACCGGCAGCGGCAACGTGGCCCTGATCATGGAAGAGGACCCCTCCGCAGTGCCCAACTTCGTGCCCGTGGTCACGCACTTCCGCAACATCCTCTCGTCGTCCTGGCAGGTCGTGATCCTCACCCGGCCCGACTGGAAGGTCCCAGAGAGCGCCGTGCTGCGCCGGCTCGTCAGCTCGGGCGCCATCCAGGTGCGCTTCCTGCCGCCAGAGTTCTCGCGCTTCCCGACCCACGCCTCCGTGTCGCTCTTCCTCACGTCCCCCTGGCTGTGGGAGACCTTCTCGTCGGCCAGCCGCCTCCTCATGTTCCAGCCCGACAGCATCCTCTGCAGCAAGGCCGCCGTCAGCCCCGAGGACTTTCTCGAGTGGGACTTCATCGGCGCGCCGGTGTTTCCGCCGTACATTGATGCCCCGGGAGGCCGCGACGCGCACCCGCACGCGAAGAGGTACAACGGGGGGCTGTGTATACGCAACCCCAGGCTGTTCCTCGAGCTGTCTCGCCGGTTCAACTTCAGCGAGGACTTTCATTCCAGGCCGGACGAGCAGGAGCTGCCAAACTACCAGCGGTTCGAGGATCATTGGTTCATGAGCAAGCTGGAGGACTCGGTGGATCTCATGGCCAACGTGAAGCTGCCGCCACCCGAGGTTGCTGGCAAGTTCTCGGTGGAGACGTGGGCATGGGACGAGCCGCTCGGCTACCATCAGCCACACCGATGGCAGCCGGATCGGTATGATGAGATCGTCCAGTGGTGTCCGGAAGTAGGGATGATTTACAATATGGAGAATCCTGATCACCGGTGGGATGTCAAAAAACCAGCGGCGGATGCCGAGGCAGATGTAGACGCACGTGAGGATACAGCGGCGTAGAATCATGGATAGTGTAGTGGATCTGGTTGACATTATCATCTCCATATCGCGTGGACGGCATGCGGTTTGTTCAATTTGCTTCTCTTTTCTAGGATCCATTACAGAGGCCCAGTTCAAAAAATTCAACCTCGGAGGGCGACCTATGAAGCCCAACCCATGGTTCTGGGACAAGTGTTACGCTGAACGTCACATGAAAAGATGCTTCACTTCCTCCCACTCCTGTCCTTTGTCATCACGGAAATAGGTCGACCCTCGGACAGCCTGTATCAGGCAATTCTCCGCCTCGATGGCCAACCCGGACTGCTGATTTATGCAAGATAAGCAGTACCAGGCCATCCGAGTAAGCACCTTGCCCTTACGAGTGGTAACGTTCTCCTCGGCAACGATCGCTTGCAGTTGCGCGATGGCCCAGACGGTGTCACCCGAGTTGAAGGTTGAGACGGCCCTGTCGATCTTGTGGGTCAGCTGGTCGTTCTCATTCCGGTCGTCTTGAGCCGGTAGCGCAGCCGATTCTGATGCGATGGGGTCTGCCCACGGATTGGAAGCGTCAAAGTCTGGTGTGGCGGGCATCGAGAGCGAGTCTTCAGTAACTGGACTGGAAGCATCGAGTAGCCCAGGAACCATGAAGTCTCTTGTGTCGCTGAGAAAACCCTGTTCGTCGGTGACGAAGACCTGATGTCTTCCCGTTTCAATAAGGTATCGCGTGTTTGAGGTCATACTCAATTGGGACAGTCCGTCTTGTATCACTTGCCCAAGACGCGCAGCGGCTGACGTCGAATCCCTAATCGCAGCTTCATCTGCTGTGAGGGCCGGGAGTATGTTGCTCTGGATGAATGGGCTCGCGTGTGGTTGGTCTCCAAAAGCTGCCGCAAAATTCAGAAGGAAGAGCGTTTTGGCATCATGTTTGTAGGAGAGAGCCGGGTCTGAAATTGCTAATAGCTTGGTCCTGTCTTGGAAGATCTGCATCGCTGCGATGGAGTCCTTCGACATGAGCGAACGCCGTCGATATGTCGAATTCAACGCTAGTTTTGACATAACAATGTTGTAAAGTCGGCCAATCTCCTGAGCGTTGGACTCGCGTTGCTGGGAACTTTGACAGGTCTCGAAATCGTAAGCCTCCGCCGTTCTGGCCCCAGAGGTCGACGAACGCCCCCAAACTGGTGGACCTGCTTTCCTAGTCAACGTGCTGTGTGGCGGCAAACCGTCCATGGCGTGCGCCATGTCCTCCGATTTCCTGTTTCCGAAACCGTTACCGCCGAGGGAGCCAGCCGAGCCATCCGAGGGATTGCCATTTCTTTGGGCCTCCACTTGTGGTGATGGCGTGCGGATTTCGAACCCCACTGGTAGTGGCCGCGTAGCACTGGCCGACCGAGTTGGCTTTGTCTCCCCATCCTCAGTCGGCGAGTCTTCTTTGGAGAGAGTCTTGTGGAACTTGCTGCGACGAAGCGTTTTCCGGATGCGATTAACGTCTATCTGCTGACCCGATCGCCGGAAGGCTGACGATTTGCCCACGGAGTCTCTGCTTTCCTTCAATTCGAGAAGGCTACTGGCGAATTGAGAGTTCAGGTTCTTCCAGAAACCCCATTGTTTGAAGCGTATTTTGAACTGCTTGGGTCTATTGGGCCGTTGTGTTTAGTACCTGGGTACAGGTAGTGGCATTTGACGCGGGCTGGGGCGACCGATCAATCGGGGCGACGCCCTCCGCGGCCTGTGGAACTTACGTGGCAACAAAGCTGTGCTCGTCTTTGAGAATTTGCGACGTCATGGCGAGCGTGTGGTTCTGTTGGATGTACAGTTGTCGTATCATCTCGCGCATTGACTCCCAGGCCTCGTTTGTGTGGAGGGTCTCCTTGATTCGGGATCGCCTGCGAAATGCCGGACGTTGTGGGGATTGTGATCGCTCGTCGTTCGATGATGATTGCATCGCCGGCGTGTGCGCCTTGTTTTGAGAAGTCTCTTCGACGCTTTGCAATGCCTGATCCGGATGAGGTGCCTCCGCAGGGAGGCTTGGTTGGGGGTCTTCCATCGTAATCAATGTTGTTGTGTGCTCTGCTGAGTATGAAGCTGCTAGACTGGCGACATGTGTATAGATAAGTGTAGTTTGTGTTGTGTTGTGTTGTTGAGTGTTGTTTTCGTGAGTTGCGGCATACCGCAGAGTATTTAGAGTGCAGGAATGAGGCGAGCCGGGAAATTTGAAAAGTGATGGGCAAAGCAAAGCATGTGGGAAAAGTGGCCTAAGGAAGGCCCATCGACGTCCGGGCGCCACACCAAGCAAGACCCAGCCAACCCGGGCTTCCTAGATTACCTACCTGGCCAGGTCAAATTAAGCCTGCCTACTAAGCACCTCTCGAGCCCGTACTACAGATCTCACTAGCCGCGTCACACGTCCAGCTCGAGTGCTCTCCCCATGTCTTGCCTGCATTATGTTCCACCCGACATTTCGTCAAGGGAAAGGCAGACTGTTGTGCACAGTCGAGGTATGGAAGGCGTCTTGAGGACATTCAAAGACTTTCTTCCGTTCGAGGCTTCCAAGAAGAGGCCGACCGTTACGATGACACAAGATGTGCTCCTATGTAGGCATCCAGCTACCTAACAAATCGGCTCACTACTCCGTACACTATTGCGGCACACCAATACCCCGTTCTCAACGGTCGGCTAGTCGGCAGGATGGGATGGGTTGGAAGAGAGCAACTTGGGGCCGTGGGAATTATGGAGTATGTACGCAGTATTCTGGATCGGGAGACTTGGATGCAGCAAGGATGACAAGGTTGTGAGACCCCAGCTCGCATTCACCCAACTCAAACGAGATTTACTACCTACCTAGTCGGCAAGTCGCCTTCTACCTAGGTATTACATACCTGGCTGGACGGGGCGCGATATTGACGGCACCGGCCCTGGAGAAACTTTTCCAGATGGAATTCAATGCATTCAAGAATCAAGCCCGACTCTAGATCTGCGCAAGATACCTAAGCATCCATCGGCGCAACTCTCGGGGAGCGGAGACTTTTGACACATGCGCCCGCTCGGCTGACTTTTGTGCAAATAAAAAGCACGCGCGCGCAAAAGCCGAAGACTCCCTCCCTGGTGCCACAGTCTCGATGCGTGGGCTCCTGTATACATACAACCTTCCCAGGTTGTTTGCGCAACACGTGTTTCATCTCGCATGGGGTTTTCTCGGGACGCGAAGGCCTTTGGACTGAGTGGCAAGACCCCAGGCCCCGCCTTTTCTTCTTCTTCTTCTTTCCCTCTTCTCGTCTGCCTTCTCCAATCTGTCGCTCATCGCCGTCGCAAACCGCAAATCGGTCGATCCTCTCTTCTCTTCTGCTTGACTACGTTTCACAGCACATGCCGAGTCAGTGATTGCATTTAATTCACATACTGCCATATCGTCCATGCGAAGTCAAAATCGGGCAAATGTTCCATCCCGACCTCGGGAGGTCTAGGTTTTCGACAGGCCTAAAGTTTGTTGTCAGAATCATGACCTGCCCGGCCGTGCCGTCCTGAATGGATCTTTATTAGAATACTTACCCAATGTCCCTATACGTTCCAAAAGGGCGATGCTACCCTAGGGTACTCAGCCATCCCACCCTGCTGATCAGCCTGAGCAGATCCGCCAGCTGTATTCCAAAGGTTGCGCTCGAGTCCCAGCCAAGCCGACCACTCATTCGCGTCTGCGACGGCACTCGGTGCCTAGTTGACGCAATCAACCTATCTGACCAACCGAATGTGCCACGTTACCGAAAGCTCGTACAAGTCCGATCACTAGTCCGGAACAGGCTGCGCTAGCCCGACCTAAGGCGTAATCATTCCTCAAGACCTGTCCATCTTACTTTACCACGGTGCGGGAAACCAGTATCAAATCCACGAAAGTACTTACTTCAGCTTTGTCATGAAGACTTACGAGGTTTTCACAAGATGGTCAGTCACCCTTTGCTGAGTAGACAGATGCCTCGATATCGCGGGCTGGAAAAGGTTCATTGAAGCCTCCGGCACCACCTGACGGGTCGTCCTTGGTAGACTTGCCAATTCAACACGGGACGGGCAATAAGAGGAGGAAACACCTCATGTCACCTGAAATTTTCGAGTACAACTGTGGGGTTTCTCACCATGTCACGGAAAGGGTGGCAAAATGTATGACAGGCGTGCAACAATACCTCTTATTAAGTCCGTACTTCGTTTTGGTCCGGAGCTTGGACTTCTGCTCCAGTCTCTGGAACTCTTTGATAAATTAGGACCGACGTAAAGCTTAAGCGGCGATATGCTGGAAGTGCCCAGCAATCTGATGCAAAACCTGTTTCTGAAGCATTGTCAAGGTCTCCGACATCTCAGCTCTCAGCTCCATATACCACCAGTCCAACTGCAGCGATGAGGGAAAAACCAGATACACATGTAGGCATTTATTTATTGATACCCCCTTCCTATCCCCCAAGGAAGAAAGATGCTTGCTATAGCCGTTCGAGGCTCCCTGAGCGATTTCATCGAGATTTCAAGATATCTATCAAAATTGTATGCAATACCCAAGTGCCTGGGTACCTAGGTAGGCAGGTTCATGCTAATATTAAGCACAAAACCGTCTGGTAACAACCAACCTGCCCCCCTGGATTTCGCAGTATTGACACTAGCACACGCTAACAGAATTTTGGTCCAAGAAACCTAGACTGGG
This sequence comes from Dendrostoma leiphaemia, assembly GCA_026120015.1. Taxonomy (NCBI): domain Eukaryota; kingdom Fungi; phylum Ascomycota; class Sordariomycetes; order Diaporthales; family Erythrogloeaceae; genus Dendrostoma; species Dendrostoma leiphaemia. The sequence goes on along the minus strand of JALRMF010000425.1, from coordinate 17,749 downwards.
AAGCATAACGCGACACACACAAGCAGGATGTGCTGACTCACTCGTTTTTTGCGCACAACAACAGGCGGTCCTCACCCAGACGCATGGAGATTTCCAGGAGGCTGACCGGGTGCGGGCGGGGCTGTGATGCAGGTGGCTGTGAACCCTAACCCGGGGGGGGCACGGGCTTCAGCCTTCCACTTCCAGCCCTCCCCGGGCTCTAGATGTCTGTCGACCTTGAATATTGCTCATCTTGTGACTCAGAATTGATACTCCTGCATGCGACATCTCACTTGACCCCTCGGAATCAGGCAGTGATGAGCGGCAAGATCCAGCTGCCAACCCCCCTTTTGCCACTTTACGCACCAGCCTGCCAGCTAACGGCTGCACAGCCCGTGCCGACACTTGGTACCTAGCAATGTAATTACCTACTTGTGTAACGAGAATCGCAAGCGGGCACTGCATTCCATCATGTCGTGCGATGTGAGCTTTTCAGCATTGATGTTCGCCAAATCCAAGATCAGGGAAAAAAAAACAAAAAAAAAAGGATAGGAGCAGGGCAGCCTAGCAGGCGGGCACATGACAACCTTGGAAGGCAGACGCACACGGTACAACTCCAGACGCGTAAGATCGGTCTCGACCGGGAGTCTCAAGTTTTCGTAGCTTCAAAATTGGTGATCATCTACCTAGGTAGTTGATCGATGAGATCACAAGATAGATTAGCAAGAAACTCACTCATGACCTCAGCCTTCGGGTCAAAGGGCCACGGGCGGTGGCGAGGACCGCCCTAAATCAAACCAAGTCACTGCTTGAATCTTGGACCAGAATCTCTCTTGCACAACAGATACAAGTCTTCTGACAAATACCTAAGAGACCTCGGGACGTCTCGCTTCCACATCTGTACTCAAGTATAGATGTTCAGGAGACCACGACGCAGGTGTGATGCTCTGGCTTGATCCTCATAATGTTATCTAGTTGAAAATGACAGCAAAAGCATAATTACACAGAAGCGTCGTTTCGCGGAATCATCATTCTGGACAGTAACACTACGACAAAGATTTTTGATGGGTGAAAGGGCGCAACTAGAGACCTAGTCCCAGGACCCAGTGTACAGAAGCCGATTGTCTCGAAGAGCCACCAGAAACTTTCACTTACAACATCGAAGGGAGCCATGTACTTTCGCCAGCTACTAGGCTAGGCGCTATCAAGCCAGCACATTATGATCGTGCATCTTACTGCAAAAACTGTTCGGTGATATTTTGGCATCATTTCTAATTCTGACCCTGATCCTGATATCTGCAGTTCCATCCATCCTCCTGTGTTCCATTTTGTAAGGCCCTTCTCAAAGTATGCCTCAAGTGCTGCTTGAGAATGCGAAGACCAGTCCAAGAACGCCTGCCGAATGACACAACCAATCCACCACTGAGACTGCTTTCAAATATCTGTTCATTCGTTCCCGGGCTCCCGTTTCTGAATGTCCCACCGATCTCCTTCTACATCGGCACTCAGTCGTCATCCGTATACCTTGGCCCAGACGCGGCGGGTGTCTCGGCAGCGCCGTACCCACCTGGCGTAGGCGCCGAGTAGTATCCACCACCGGCACCCGGCGTAGGAGCCGTGACCGGTCCAGGCGTCGGCGCACTATCCGCACCCCAACCGCCCTGCCAGGCTCCTGGCGTTGGTGCGTTCAGCGCGCCAGGTGTAGGCGCATTGTACGCACCAGGCGTGGGCGCATTGAGAGCCGCGCCGGGCGTTGGCGCGCCGAGTCCTGCTCCCGGTGTGGGCGCATCGATCGCACCAGGTGTGTAGCCGGAAGACCACGGGTCAGAGGCGCCCGGTGTGGGAGCCGAGACGCCGTAGCCAGGTGTCTTGGAACCTGCGCCCCAGGCCGATGAGTCTCCGCCGCCGCTTCCGCCGTACGCGGGTGTCTTGGAGCCGAGGCTGAAGCCATCTGGCGCTGGGGTCTTGGCACCCGAGGACCAGGCTGGTGTGCGTGAGCCGGAGCCGTAGTTGCCGTACGCAGTTCGACTCCCATCATAAGGGTTCACAGTGCGCGAGCCATCGTTCCCACCCCAGGCGGGAGTACGTCCACCACTTCCTGCGCTCCATGCGGGTGTGCGCCCACCTGTTGTGAACGTTAGCAAGTGATCAGTGCAAGAGGAGGAGACAAGATGCTTACCTGAGCCACCACCCCATGCAGGAGTTCGGCCACCCATACCAGACGAGATCTGTGGCGTCCGACTACCACCACTGAATCCGCCACCATCATAACCTCCACGTCCGCCGCCAAAGCCACCACGGCCGGCATGGCCACCACCTCTACCGTTGATATCGATTACACGACCAGTGACCTTGTCCTTGAAGAGAAGGTCAGCCTTTGGCACGGTCACGATCTTGCCCTTGGTATGCAGCTCGACACGAGCATGCATATCCGTGGTATCCTTGACGATGCCCAGTAATCCCTTGTAACCACCCTTTCTGATCGTGACAGTCTGCCCAATGGAACGATCGCGGCCGAAGCTCTGCTTTGGCGGAGGCGCCATGCTGCCGTTGCCATTAGCCTTACGCTGTATGTCGGGATTCATCTTGGTCAGGTCGGGACCGGACGAGGCGGCGACACGGCCGCCCTTCGCAGCCACCGTTGTGATATTGCTCGTCTTGGTGACAAAGACACCGGCGTTTTCACGGGACTCGTTGTTGTGCAGCCAGACCCATGATCGATGGATGTGAATGATCTTGCCCTGCCGTTGTTGACCCCCATACTCCTTGACGACATCGTCGTGTCGGATCTCCGAGCCGTTGCGGTCGGCTGCGACAAAAAGCTTCCGCTTCGGTATGATGTTGGCGATTTGCGTCGGTCGGACATGCTGCGTATTCCCGTCCTGGTTGAGAACGGTGAGGGTTTCCCGATCGACCTTAACGACAACACCCACGGCAGTAGCGTCAAGCTGGACCAGATCCAGCATCGAGTACTGACCCAAGGTGCCGGTACCACCCGTGTCGTCCGCCTCTCGGAGATCCTTACTGAAAACAGTAATGTGCGTCTTCTCTCCGTCCGTGACGAAAGTGACCTTGTCCTCCTCAATGAAGACCACCACACCGACCTCGTCCTGATATCTGCTACCACTGGTGACCTTGACGTGATCGCCGACCCTGAAGCGCTTGCGTACGGTCCTCGCAGGCACCTCAATGGACTGACCAGATAATTCGCCGTCAACAGCTTGCAGGGTGACAATTTCTCCTTGAACATTCGTGACGCGGCCGATGAGACCTTTCTGCTCGCCTTTGAAGACCTCGATAGTATCGCCGGGTAGATATGCAATATTTGCATTCGACTCCTTCAAGCTGGTAGCGAGAGCCGTCATGTCAAGTTGCGTAGTGCCCTCGTTCTTGTCGGTGACACTGAAACGCTCAATCTCCTCAAGCGTCGGTACGACATTTTTGGTCTCGAGGTTCTGCAATCTGAACTCCTTCATGAGGAAACCGTGCTGGTACTCCTCATTCTTGAAGAACCAAGTGCCTCCTTGGACGCTGCCACTCAGGTCTCTCGGAGCACGCTTCCTGGCCTCGACTTCGTTGAATAACCTTGGCGGAGGTCGGGGTACGTTGAAACCACGTTTCCTCTTCTCGCCGAATTTTCGAGGCGCTGCATTGTAGTCGATGCGAGGAACCATCTTGACTTGGCAGATCAAGCCAGTCTCCTCGACAGCTGCGACCTCGGCGAGGTCACCTTCGTACAGCTTAGGGCGCCTGATCCGGACGAAGGCGCCGGGCTGGAGCTTAACCGGCGGCAGAACGCGCAGCAGATCCGGCATCTCCTTGATCTCGACCAGAAACATCCTAGTGCGAGGGTACACGTCGAGGATGCCGTCAAGTGCTTTCTCGACGGGCTCTCTCTTGAGGGCCTCAATGTAGACATATCCCTTAGCAATCGACTCGATTCCAGCGCCCACTTGAGTGCGCTCGAAAGCAGAGATGATCCCAAGCTCGTTCTCCGTGCCCATGGTCTCCTCGATCTTCTTCATGATGCTCATGACGACGTCGAACTCCTTGCCCTCTCGACACTTGACGGCCCAGATGGACGGATCGTCAACACTGGGCAGCAGCAGCCGCTTGGGCACGACGGTGGTATCTCCGAGCCCGCCACGGGCGCCGTAGGCGTTCTTCCGGCCGTAGTCTCGTTTGAGCCGCTCCGCAACCTCCTCAACGCCGACCTCCTCCTCCATCTGTTTACGACGGTCGAGCTCGCGGTGGTACCTGTCGTCGATCTCGCCGGTCTCAGCCAAGTCGTCTGGGTGCGAGGGGTCAATAAAGTCTCCTATCTCATTATTGTCCTCCTCGTCTTCGACGTCCTCGTCCTCGTCTTCGACCTCGGCTTCAACATCGAAGAAAGCCATGCTCGCGTCCTTTCTTCTTCGCTTGCGGTGACGAGACTACGAGGAAATTTCTGTCAGCGTGCCTTCCCGGCGTTTTGGCGCTCAAGGCGGCAACAATCGCCCGCAGGGTCTCAGCACAAGGCCAGTTGCCACCAGCGCCGCCCCTCTCGAAGGATGTTCACATACCGGCATCTCCTCTTCCTCATCCTCATCTTCATCGTCCTCCTCCTCCTCATCGTCGTCGTCGTTGCGAGACTTCCGTGGGGCATCCTCAACATCTTCATCGTCTTCCTCCCGACTCTTAATCGAGCCCGCGTCGTCGTCGTCACGGCTCACGCTGCTCCGGCGGGGGCCATCGTTGCGGGACTCGACTGGTGACTCGGGGTCCTCGTCGTCGCGTTGTGGCTCTCTCGGTCGCTCACGCTGGCCCTCGTCGTCGGAGGCGACCTCGGGCGCAGGGTTGAAGTTGTCGTCCTCCGACTCGGAGTCGTAGCGCTGGGAGGACATCTTGCTTTCTGTTCAGCTGATCCGCAAGTCGCTCAGAAGCACCCAGTTGGGTAAATGATTGTCTAGCTGGACTTCCGGTTTGGCGATGTAGAGGATAGTGGTAGCAGATGGAAAGGAGGGTGTCGTGGAGGTGAGTTGGAAAGAAAGAAAGGAGAGCTGATGGCGAGGTAGGAGGTTGTTGATGGAATTCGAAGCTAGCGGCTGGCACGCCTGGGGGTTCTTTGAGATGTGGCAGGGATGGCCGCACTCTAGAGAAGGCCGATGACTAAGATGCTGCAAGGGTGGGGGCCCCTTCATGGGTGAAGGAATTGGTGACTTTGGCTGGTCTTGACCAGAAATGCAGGCGACGCAATCATGCAAAGGTCTGAAAACAAAGACGCCGCAGGGGTTGTGAAATCTGCATTCTTGAATAACAATAGACGAGAATAGATACACAATGTCGAAAGAGCTCAGAGCAACTGCTTTGCAAAAAGCTGGACGTTCGAACTTGTGGATCTCTGTGCCTCAAATTCTGGTCAGTGAAGATCAACAGCTTGCAGTCAATGCAGTGGGAGCATGTGTTTGGGCAAGACGCCGACATCATCATTTAATGGTATCTTTTACAACGATTCATTCAACGAAGAGGGCCGGCTTATTCCTTGCCTTCTCGCAGTCAGGTCGCCGCCGTCTCCCCCATCTGCCCTGCCTGCCTCCGTCCACCCAGCCTTCTACCGAAGGGATGGCTATTAAAACTCGTGCTCGTGCTCGTGCGATCGTAATACATCAAACGCCATGCTTCGCCATGCAAAACAAGAAGCGTGCGGAAATCCGACAGTGTGGCTCCCTTCCCGGCATCCTTATGATGGATGTTGCGGGTTGACACCACTTCGGCAGTCGAACTCTATGCGCATGTGGAAATGCCGACTTTTGTGTGGTATCTTCTCCCGTCTTTTGCTTCAATCATGCTGAAAGAAACAAGAACGATGGCCGTGAACGACCCGATACGCCACCACAATGTCCCGCCCTCTAGGACTAGGACCCGAAAATTCAAAGTGACTTTCTATGAAGACGTCCAACATCATGTCACATTCTGACACCCCAAATGCCACGACCAGCACTCACGCCCAGCCATTCAGAGGCGTCGTCATTTGGTAGACGAGGCACCCATCCGAGATTGCCCACCTCATAGTCGCACTGCCAGCTCGAGGCCGGGCTGCGGATATTGTCGGTCTGGGAGCCTCCATTGGATTGTGGCTGGCTCATCAGGTCCCATAGCAACACCTGACAGTCGTCACCGCCAGAGGCAAGCTGGCCACGGCGAGTGGGTGACCACTCAACACAGTTAACAGCGCCGCCGTGCCCACGCAGTTCGAGGAGTGCCTGACCAGGTTGCCGCGTGTCGAGGATTCGGATAACATTCGAGTCTTGCGCGAATGTTGCCAGCAGCTGCGTATCGTGTGGGGATGTTGCCAGCCGCAGCAGTGGGGGTGGGTTTGTCATGGTTTGTTGTGCCAGAGTCGGGCTGATCTTGCCGCCGTTCGGATCAACTGCGCGGTGATTAGCTTTGGTATCGTTTACGTCCGTGTCATAGGCATCACCACATACCTCTGTCTTCCTTGCCCGTAGGTTCGTATATGATTGTGCTGTGCTCCAGACTTCTCAAGTCGAACATGCGGACACTACCGTCTTGGCCGCAACTGACAAACACGTCAACGCTATTTGCACAGAACCGCACGTCGTACACTTCTTTATCGTGTGCGATGAGCTGGGTCTTGGCCGTCAGGGACGGGATATCCCAAATCGTACAGGTCGTGTCGATGCTGGAAGTGATGATCAAGGACGGAGACACTGTGTTCCAATCGAGTGAGGTCAACGGCGCAGTATGGTCCGGGGTCTTCGAGTTGGACAGGAGAGCGAGGGGCGTAAGCTTGGTAGTGGCCACGTCTCGGTTGCGGCCCGTTATAGAGTTGCTAGGGGTCGCCGGCGTTGTCTCTGAGGGCAGGGACCACAGCCTCAGATGGTCACCGGACGTCGCAAGCAGATCGGTGGACTGCTTGGTGGTCGAGGGCGGCTCCCACAACAGTCGCGTCACAGGGTAGGAGTGTGTGGCTTCGGCGACCTTAGTGAAGTCCATGGTCCATTTTGAGCCGCCTTGGTTGTTGTACACGTCAGGAGGAGTGGGAACGATTTGGGTATCAAGAATTTGAATCTGCAGTCGGTCTGTTAGCTCTTTGTCCAACAGTGGCACACCACATCGTGCTGTCCGAAGTTCCAAGGCTCACAAAATTGTGCCCGTCTTCCAAGTAGCTACCGATGGCAACCTTGCCGGCGCCATTGCCCTGAGGAGCCCACTTGCACCAGTCGAACGCGTACGACATCCACGGTGCCATATAGTTGCTAGTTCCCGGCGGCGCGTTCTGCGAGGGGAAGTCGAGACCGCTTGGCATGCCGTCAGAAAGGCTTGAGTCTGCGCGCGGCCTAATGTCTGCCAGTCCGAGCGGCGTGTGCGATATGTTCCTCTGGGATCCCGGGGCATTGTAGTTTCGATCAGTCGGAGACATGAACTGCGCAGAGCTGGGGCCCGCGGCGCCTGGCGTAGTGGGCGTGTACGGAGAAAAGCCGGGGTGAGAACCATCGTATCCTGCAGACGGGCTCGAACGAGAATAGCTATGCGACAGGTTCAGAGAAGGTCTTCCAGGGCTTTGATATTCCTGCTGCTGCTGTGTCGATCCTTGCAACAGCGAGGGTGTGGTGTTGGCGGACACAGCTGTTGGCCTTGACATAGGACCGCCCGGTTGTAGAACACTAGGGACAGCAGAGCCACTCGCGTACGAGGCAGGAGTGCCTTGGTACGACGAGCCGCCGGGCGCCTGGTCTAGGGTGATGTGAGGGCCACCACTGGATGCTGGATAGTCGCGCGGGGACATTGGGCCATGTTGCTGGTATTGACCTGAGCCCTGAATGTGATGTTGCGGCTGGTCTTCTCCGTAGCCTGTCGCCCGCCGCTGAGGAGCAGGGTACTGCTGCTGCTGCTGTTGAGGTGGCTGGCTCATGGTGATGGTGTCTTTGGGGGTGGTGGAGGCCGCGGGAGTCGAGCGGTTATCGGAGCGGAGGTAGGGAATCGAAGCAAAATCGTCGGTGGACGTCGGTATCGAAGGCAAATCGAACATCGGCTTGGAGGCTAGAGTCGAGGCTGGAGGGGTATCTGGGCTCGGTCGTGAGCCGGAGGGAGTCCCTAGTCCCGCGACGAGGGCATCAGGATGCGCGAGCGCGCGACGATCCGGCTGACGAGAGGCGCGCGTCGGAGAGTACTGGTCGGGCGCAGCGTACGAGACTGACCGGTAGGCTTGTGATTGAGAACGTTGAGCGCGAGAGGAGGAGGAGGTGGTGGTGGTGGAGGAGGAAGTCAGCCCGGCAAGGTTGCTGTCTTGGTGCTGAGGATGAGGATAAGGATTTCTGGATGAGACAACAGCAGAGACTGCTCGCTGCCCAGAACCTGAAGCTGATGTGTGGCTCCCAAACCCGATGCCACCAATGCCAATGCCAGGTCCAGTACCAGGTCCAGTGCCGGACACTGGTGGCAGACGTAGGATATTGTCTGCCGTGGAAGCGGTGGCTGGTAAGGAGATGGCCGAGTGTGGTTGTCGTTGTTGTGGATGTGAGTGCCCAACTCCGATTCCAAGTCCAAAGCCGTGGGCGGGCGAAAGTGGATGTGGTGCAGGCGCCTGTGCATGTGCATGTGGATGCGGTTGCGGTGGGCCGCCTGGAATGGCAGCTGCAGGTGCTTGGGCTGGTCTTGCGGCTTGTGCTGCTGCTGCTGACGAGGGGGTTCCGACGGCGCCAAAGCCCTGGCTGGCGGCGCTACTGCCGCTGGGCGGTGGCACCGGCTTGCGTCTATGCGCGTACATGAACGGCTCCGTCATTCTCTGAAAAGAAAGAAGATGCCTGCTCTGCCCGTCTCTTGTGCTCTGATGAAGCGGAGGATGATGAAGCTGGAATTCGAGTGATCATGACTCGAATGGACAAGACACATGTAGGAAGGGAAGCGAAGCAGGGCCGCTGCATGAGACAGGCCATATAGAGTTTCCCAGGCCACACACGCTGAACGCATGGTCGATTCGACGAGACCCTTGGGGTGTTATCTCGTTGGGCTCAGACCTTATCGGCCACATCTAGCCACTGCTCCACGGCGCAGAAAAGCTGGACCGGCTTCTGCGCACGTGAGATAAAGATCCTGATCCAGCACCGCAAGTCCAAGGACAACCTTGCCTGGTCCACCGAGCCAATTGACCTTATTAACACCTACTGTGGACCTATAGCACCTATCAGCGACAGCGACTCTTTCGCCTTGCTTTGAAGAGCCTACGATACCTTTCACCGGGACCCAGTCTGTTGATATTTGTGACTGCCACAAATTATCAACCACGCATCACTGGCAATATCTGGGGTTGTACGCCGACTTGAGAAACAAAGGAAGTATCAGTTGTCTCGCAGTCTTCTGAGCGGTGCACTCGCGCCCCCCCCCCCCTTTCGTAGTAAATACGGAGAACCCCTCCTCGGTCACACGCCTCGGCGCACCGGGCGCTCGCTTCTCATCAGTTCAACTCACACTCCACCCCGCCATCTTCAGCCTCGTCGGCGCGCAACATGAACAGGGACAATCTCCCATCGCTCCTGCTCCTTCCACCTCCGCCAGAGCCGGCAACGCGGCCTGCGCTGAGTGCAGCCTATAAGCCCGCGCTCACCGACGCCCTCACCAGACTCAAAGATGCGCCCACATCACAGACCCTCATCGTGGCGGTGGCCTGTCCCATGCTCCGAGGCCCCGGTCTGCGGTATAAGACGCTGTCCTGGCCTCGGGCCCAACACCTGCTCGCCGGCCTCTACGCCATCATATCAGTCGTTTGCGCAGAGCACAGCATCCCTTCGTACATGAACGCTGGGCCCGGATCTGTCGACGCGCGGGTGGTCCTCATCGACCACGACAGGAAAGGGGCATCTGGAGAAGACTTTCGCGCGGCCATCGAGCCCAACAACACAGCCATCGTGGATTTGGCCACGTTTGCATCGTCCTACCACCCGTGGGGATTCATATTCAACGCCGACAGCGAGGTTGCTCACGAACTTCACTCGCTGTTCCTCAAATTGGCCGAGGGACAGCAGAAGTTGGTGCAGGATCAGCTCGTCACGGTCAAAGGGGGCATCGCGTTGAAAGTACCCTCGACGGGAGAGCCAGCTCCCCCTTCGCCAGGGACTATGCCACACAAGACTGTGTGTCTGGGCGGTACTTTCGATCACTTGCATCCGGGGCATAAGTTGTTGCTGGCAGCTGGCGCGTACCTGCTAGACGTCCCCGAGAGAGGCTTAGCCGATACCTGCACATACGTCATTGGTATTACGGGAGATGAGCTCTTGAAGAATAAGAAGGACGCCGAGGTCCTCGAATCGTGGGACGACAGGGCGCGCAATGTCCTTCACTTCTTGTCGTCGATCCTTGAATTGTCCGCAGAAGGCTGGAAGAAGGCAGCAGCACCCTCAATCGAGGAAAAGGACGGCGAATTCGTCTCCAGTTTTAGAGACGGGACCATCACCATACAATGCGTCAGGATACAAGATCCTTTCGGACCGACCATCACCCAAGAGGACCTCGACGCTTTGGTAGTGTCTGCGGAAACAAGGTCTGGTGGGCAGGCGGTAAATGACAAACGGACCGAACGCGGATGGAAAGCACTCGAGGTCTTCGAGGTTGAAGTTCTCGATGCTGAGGAGGTTTCGGATACTCTCTCAGCCACCCGGGACTTCTCGTCCAAAATTAGCAGCACAGCCATAAGGCGGCAGATAGCTGAGACCACGGCACGCCGATGAAGCCGGCTGCGCTGCGTAGGTCCCCTGGCATGAGTAAAGAGAAAGCACTTCACCACACAAACAATCGAGTCTGCCATATACTCATCATGATTCATTGTCATCAAGTCGTCAACTCATTGCATTATATACAGTAGGTAGGCGATTTACATGTTGTACACAATCTATCCACCCCATCTTCACAGCCCACCATCACATTCCCCGACCGAAGCAGAGACTTGGAAACAGAGACACAAGCTCCCTCACCTCGCCGGCACTCACAGCACCCTCCGCCTCGCAGCCGCAGCCTCAGCAGGAGCAGCGGCACCAGCCTCAGCAGGAGCAGCGGCACCAGCCTCAGCAGGAGCAGCGGCACCAGGAGCAGCGGGAGCAGCAGCACCAGCAGCAGCGGGAGCAGCGGCACCAGCCTCAGCAGGAGCAGCGGCACCAGGAGCAGCGGGAGCAGCAGCACCAGCAGCAGCGGGAGCAGCGGCAGCACCACCGCCCGCCGATAAAGCTGCGATGCCCTTGTCCAATGCGTCGCTAATCATATTTGTAGATTGCATGGCAATCGGCCTCGCAATCGCGGGAACCTTGCTCAACAGCGCGTCGCTCAGCCCTCCACTGGCGCTCTTCTGCTTCTGCAGGGCTTGGGCAGCCACTGTACATTGTTAGAGTCGTGGTGAGGGGTCCCAAATGTGTTGTCTTCTTGACGATTCCCCCTTTTCTCTTCTTTTTTATATATAAAGATCGAGACTGGGCTTCGTGTCGGGACGAGGAAAGAAAGGATGGGGTTACGTACCACTCGTCACACCGAGTTGGTCGAGTACGGGCTTCTTGGACATCAGGTCACCGATGGTCGTCTGGACCTGAGTGGCAAGGTCGGTTCCGGTCTGCTGGAGTCCGAGGGAACCACTGCAGAATCATCAGCATGTATTTTATATATACCATGTCGAGCGCCTTCCGGGGTGGTTGGATGAGGGGGCGTGTTTGTGAATACTCACATCAAGCCCTGCGGCAGTATCAGCATGTATTTTATATGCCATATTGAGCGCGTTCTTAGTGGGATGAGGCGGCATATATGTGATGACTTACAAGGTCGTCGGCACTGTTGATCTGGGTGGCGGCGGTGGTGAGGGTCTTGGACGCCGAATCGGAGGCATTCAGGATGGGCAAGGCTGTTTGCGGGTCGGTGGTCAGGCCGTTGATTGCGGTGTCCAGCGACTTCAGGGATTGCATGACCGGCATGAGGGCCGTCTTGATGGCGTCAACTTGGCGTTTCTCGGCGGCATCGCGGCTGTCAGTGGGGTAGGCGGTGGTGACGGTGACCGCCGTGAGGGCAAAGAAGATCGTCAACTTCATCTTCAGTTTGGTTTATTAGTCGTGATGGGACTTTGAAACTAATAGAAGCGTCCTGCGCCTCAGGGTTTGTTAGGGTGTGAAAGTTAAGCAGACTTGACAAGGCGTGATGAAAAGGCAAACCCCAGTCTGAGGGTATCACGACGGCGAAGGCGGGGCACTTATACAAGATTTTGCCTCTACATTGTTTTGGTCACATCTCACGGCGGCTTGGGCTCACAGACCACGCCAAGCCGACATCATTTTCTCGTCATGCTTCCTATTTAGGAAGTGAGACCATCAAACCATATGTTGTCCGTTGGGATTTCCTGTCTGGGCCGAACATTGATGACCCTCGACCACCTGACCGCAATTGGCAGTGGCAGACTATAGAATGGCGTCAAAATGTCATCTGAAGTGCACAAGGGCCTCGCCAGCCGGTCAGCGAGAACCCCAGGGCTCCAAATCGGGGGTGGAGTACCGTGTTGCCAAAGGGGGATGTGATGCGGACTCCTTGGCCGCATCGTGCCATCAAAAGCAGACAAGCTCAGCCCTGGTCACGCCCTCAGGGCGTTATTCTGGAAGGTGTTATTTCGTTCACAGCGCAGCTAGGCTGTCTCGGCCATGGTGCTATTGTGGTCTGCGCCCAATCACGGCTGGGGTCAAAGACTGGACGAAACGGAAGCGACCACATTTAATTACTCCAAGTTCGCAAGACGTCCCTCGAGGACCATGTTTCCGGCAACAGACGAAAAAACAGGGATTCACCTTCGGCTGATGTTGTCAGCTGCATCGTGAAGGCAGTTTATTTCGTGATACTTGCCACTGGCCTGCGCGGGGATCGGGACTGCCTCAGCGTTGGCCGCAGGATCGTCGCAGATCGGTGGCGGCAGAGTGCGCCCACGAGCTCATGACACGTTGGCTCACTAGGCACTCATCACTTAATCTAGACGAAGCTTTTGGCAGTCACTCCGATGCCAAGCAAGTCATGTCACCGCATTGATAGCTTGGAGAGGGTGAACAAGACAAAAACTCAAATACTACGAGCACGTCCAAGCACTTCCAGAGTGTCTTGAATGAGCTGACTTACCTGGATAAGCTTACTTGCAATACTTACCTCACAGCAACCTTGAAGACTCACCAGACTCTTTTCAAGGCCAACGAGACTCTCTCGACTGATCAGCGTCTCTGCTTCTTGCCCCTCTTTGGCTTCTTGCCAGACTCACGTGAAAGACATTCCATACACACCAGGCCGAAGCATACTCTCGCCTGCTTCTGCCGGTGCGGTTCCCGTTGCGCCTCGGCGCAGTCCCGGCCGTACACCTGCCCCACGACACATGGCTCGAGGACCGCATCAGCCTTGCGCCTGATGCAGCCGCAGGCTGTGAAGTGGTTGGCTTCGAAGTAGCACATTTCAAACTACCTAGGTAACCTTGTAGTTTAATGTGCTAGGACTGATAGTATACTGGCTCAGAAGACGGGGGGCGGAGACGGGCGACACAGCACAGCTGTGGGGAGATGGAGAGTCTGTAATGTAGCCAGTATTAAGAAAGAAAAGAGGTCACTGTGAGTACCAATATCTTCTACCGAGCGAAGTTGAGCCCGAGGAGAGGGACTCAAGTCTAAGATATATACCCGAACACGCTGTCTGATCCCAAGTTGGAGCATTGTGGACGGCACAGCGAGAAGAAAGGAACAAGACCATTATTCAGGCAACAAAAGCTGCGATCGCGAGATTCTTTGTTGATTCTGGGACCACAATAAACCATAAGCTTGGGCGATGGCCCGAAAACAAACACGCACCAACACAAATAGTGTGAAGACAAAGAATGTACTCCATGCATTTTTTTTATTTTATTTTTTTGACTGGATAGCTATCTTCAGAAGCGGCACGTTTTCACAGTGAGTTGATACCGAGAAAAGCTCACAAGGAGTAATTTTCAAGTTTCAGCTACGGATGGCTCATTATGCCGCCCTCGTTGTCCAAAGAAGGAAGTCCTGCAACGTAGCGGATGCTTGGCACTCCGCGGCGTGACCTCTCATCCGATATAATCTACTGAGATCTCACCGAGGTAAGACTTCCTTGTGGGAATTTTCAAATGCCTTGGTCGTCTTTTCGAGGCCGTTTTCCTGCGGTTGCTGTTCAAGCGCGCTGTCAAACTTCACGCCGTTGTTTCGATGTCGCTCGCGCCAAAACATGACGCTCATCCGTCAGGCCGCATGGGACCTCAACAAGATACCGGGCCAGGCGAGCGACGAGTTAACACTGAACAGCAGTTGGGCCCGGAGCCGTATAATTGGTGAGGACGGGGTAGTACTGCGTCATATTCAGTCAGTATTTGAACGGAGGATAATTAAACAAAAAGCCCGGGGGCACTGTGCTTGATCCATTACGGGCAGGGCTATGCGCAGAGTCTGCATTTGCGTGAGAGTAACTTGAAAGAGAGTCTTATTATTACACTCACAATGTTGATCAAAATACCTGGATCAGTAGCTTTGTACACTCCAGGGATGGAGACAAGCTGGGGATTAGCAGTTCCTGATCCGCCGGATATCGACACTTGAGCACAGCTCAGATAGAATTGTGCGCCCCCCGTAGTTGATGCGCTGTGCAAAGCAATGTGTTCCGCACGGAGTAGGTATTCTCCATTTGCAACGCAAGATGGGATAGGGATGCTGACCGTCTGCAGGCCTGTTTCGTGACACTGTGTTAGTCGGAGCATACCCGGCCGTCCATTCAAGCATAATAGGGACACCAACCTACCCGAGGCTGGCCAGCTCGTTCCGCTCGCCGCAAAGGTGGGATGATCTTGGTAGATCTTGAACCAGTTGGCCCCGGATCCATCATATGTTGCAGCGGTCTGTCCGGACGGGACTTTTGCCAGCCATGCTGAGAAAGGGCCAGGGTGGGTGATACCGGACTTGATTTTATATGCGACCGACGAGCCAGCTTGGATGTTCGCCGTGGTGGCACCTTCGTTGCCAGCTGCCAGTTGGTCTTACTCCCCAATGATATTAGATCTTTTCCTTACTCAGATCACTACTATCAGTTGAGTTTCTTCTTACAGCAAGTCATCTGGGGGGAGGTCACGTCCGTAACAGGACCATTGCTCTGATAATTGGTAGTCTTCCTGACGTTGGACCAGTCTCCCTGCTTTTTGTCAGTAAGACGATCTCCAAGGCTGCCCCGAGGGTTCGAGGAAAAGTATATCCAAGTTAAGATGTAGTACGAGAAGAAGCAAGGGGCGAGAGAAAGAACATGGGGAAGGAAATTTTTTTGAAAAAAAAGAAAAGAAAATCAAGAAAAAAGAAAAAGGGGAGGAAAAAAAAAGGAAAGCTTTACGCCGTTGTTGATAGACGGAAGAACGTCTATGGAAAAGTCAGCCACTTCCTGGAAAGTATCACATGAGACAATAGATCCGCATACAGTGGGCTTTGGCAATCGCCGCCACCGATACAAGGGCGAAAAGGAGTCTCATTTTAATATTGAACACGCCGTCGAGATCTGATCCTGAAATTTGGCGTTGTCAAACAGCTTTGTAGAGTAATCGAGATGGAACGACAGGACAACACTTGAAACTCCAGAAGGAAGCGTCCCTCTGTTTATATGGCACTGCTGGTGCAAGATTCTGAAGCTGACTTCCTGACCATAACACATGTTGCTTCCCAATATCAATCGCACCCAAGACTTGGCAATCTAAACCAGTCACCACGTTAAACATGAGATTCGTCCATTCCCAAGGGTACGCTACTGGGTGGAGGAGGCGGATAAATGCTTCTGGTCCTTCTGAGTTACCGCGGGTAAAGTCACATGTGAGAGAACAGCCAACGGCAGACCCCAGAATGATGAAAACAAATTAAGCTTAAAGGAGACGGTACGTCGTCTACCCTGGGATTGCCAGCTCGCCGTCCACGGGTTCCAGATTCTGGTCGCCTCAGGTGATCAAGACTTGGCCGGGCGAGATTACCGAGCGTCGTGCTTCGACGCTGGTCATGGCTTGTCCCTGTCAAACAATTTATCAGCGATCGCTGCCATCACCCGAATGACCGACACCAAGGCATCCAACCGCGATCTTGAAGGCGGATTTCCGTACGTTTTGACGTCTGCCATGAGTATCTAGGTAGCGTCTAAACCCAACGTAGGCACAGCCTGAGTCTCTCACTGTCAAAAGTCAAGCTTTTGTCATGGCAACACTTCGTTCCGCAAGAAGGCCACATACTCAAGATTACACATGATCATGACCTAGATATGTTTTGCCAAAGCCTTCCATTAGTATCTTCTTGTCTACCTGACTGTGACAGCCAAAAGTAACTCAGTCTCCGAAGCGTTGGTTCCGGTTGGCCTTGGCATGAGACCACGGAAGGTCAACTCCGCGTGCTACCCAGTGCAGCCTCGGTCATGGGGATCAAAATAGCACATGGCGATGATATTCAATACAATACCAGATCAAGGCCCAGGGTCTATCAGAATACCGAGAACCTTGGAAGCCATTCGATTGAAGAGACATTGGTTTGTTTAGAGGACCAATTACGCCTGGGACCACGAACCGAGCCTTGAGGATGAGCTCACGGATGAACAACAAAATTGTGGACAGATGACGAAATGTCGCTTCAACGTAAGCCATCAAAAATTGGGCCAGAACAAGCTCACCTGACACTGAAGAGTCGCTCAACAACTGGGCAGACTGATTATATTGAACGGAGTTTCTCATCTTCCTAGGTAGGTATCCATGTCTATCTTGGGTGTTGGGTGTTGGCTGATTTTGTTTTTCTTTCCTGCCCTTCTACCTTTCCCTCCTCCTATGAGTGGTCTGTTTGCGAACATTTGAGTCGATGTCGTGAATACAAGTTGGAAGTTGGCATTTAAACATCGGCAGACTTGACAGTTTTGACAGCCTCTGTAGATCAATTGTGCTCCCAGCTTCCGCAGCCATGACTCCAATGTACCCGGCGATATACAAATCCATTCCGATACCCAACCAAACCTCCAAAAGAAGCTTTGAGGTTTGACATCAGACCAAAGCCGATGGGAAGGTGGCTTGCCAAATAACCTCACCGTTATCGACGGAATTGCTGTGCCGCTGAGAAAACCTACGATACTTGATACGTTTATGGCGAGCCTCTTGGGATATAGCATTTCACAATCCCAATGCCTTTAATATGCCCCAGGTTGCCGTAGGGGTATTGGCCGCGATGATATGTACATTTTCCTGCGGCACTTTTATTCAGCTCTCGGTGCAAGCCCGCTATGTTGTGGTGGCTTCTCAATGTGCATATTAACCAGTAGAATTGTTGGTAGGGTCTTATTTGGTCAAATAGTGCACTATTGGGTTATGTAGTTCATTTGTTTGTTTATAGTAGTTGGAAGGAAGGGAGGCTATTTATGTTAGGGAACAAAGCTATGGAAGGTGGCTTATGTCTCCTTTTATTCTATACTAGCCGTGGCTGGCTAGCGCCGGTCTACAGCGGATTAGTCTTTTAATTAGACAAATATAAGCCTAGTTTTTTTTTTTTTAGCTATAAATCTATACTAGCAGTTTTTTTCTTTTGCTAGCTGTATAATTATATACTTTCTTCTATTATTATATAAAAATATTTTAAATAAGTAATTACTTGCTTAATAAGGTTAGCTATATATATATACACTTTTTTTTTTATTTCTTTTTTCTTTTTTTCTTTTATTACTTTAGTTTATAGCTTTTTCTATAAATCCTTTTATTTATATAATT